>JAQZBX010016794.1:0-36143 GCA_029593785.1 Cabassous unicinctus | reverse complement strand
ATTTAAAGTCTGTATTGTCTGATCTTCGTATAGATACCCCTGATGTTTTTTGGTTACTCTTTGTGTGGAGTATCTTTTTCCAACCTTTTATTTTCAACCATTTTGTATCCCTGGATCTAAGGTGAGTCTCTTGTAGGGAGCATACAGATGGCTCATGTTTTTTAATCCATTCTGTCATCCTATTTCTTTTTATTGGGGAGTTGTATCATTGCAAATTTAATGATATTACTATGCACTATAATACTATGCATTTCTATGCATAATAATGCTTTATAAATGCATTATTTACATGCACCATTTTATTCTTTGGTTTTCATATGTCATATCTTTTATTCATCTGATTTTTACTCTTTTGGTTACCCTTTGTGCTATTCTTTCCTTTTACACTCTCCTCTAAGACTCTCTCTCCTGTCTTTTTCTTTCAGGCTGTAATGCTTTCTGACATATTTCCTTCAAAGTTGGGTTCTTTTTAACAAATTCTCTTAGTTTTTGTTTGTTTGTGAATATTTTAAAGTCAGCTTTGTAATTGAAGGTTAATTTTGCTAGATAAAGAAGTATCAGCTGACAATTTTTCTCTCTCAGTATCCTAATTGGATCATACCACTGTCTTCTATCTCCACTGTTTCTGATGAGAATTCAACACTAAATATCACTGAGCATCCCTTGTATGCAATGGTTTGTTTCTCCCTTGCTGCTCTCAGAATTTTCTCTTTATCTTTGACATTTGACATTTTGAGTAGCATGGATGTTGGAATAGTTCTATTTGGATTTATTATGACTGTGGTATGTTGAACTTTTTGGACATGTAAGTTCATTTCTTTCATGAAAGTAGGAAAATTTTCAGCCATTTCCTCAAATTCTCTTTCTGTCCATTTTCCGTTCTTTTTTCTCCTTCTGGAATTCCCATCACAAATATGTTGTTGCTTTTTGTGTTATCATTCAATTCCCTAAGCCCCTGATCAATATTTTTCATTCTTTCCTCTCTCTGTTCTTCCCTCTCTTCAATATCAGCAGTTCTGTCTTCTGTATCACTTATTCTTTCTTCTATCAAGTTGCCGTTGTATGATTAATGTGTACTTTATCTCACCTATCCTATCTTTCATTCCCATTAACTCTGTTATTTTTCTGTCCAGGTTTTCAAATTCTTCTTTTTGCTCATTCAGTTTCTTCTTTATGTTCTTTTTCTCTTTAGTCATATTGTCTTTCAACTCATTAATTTGATTTTGGAAATTAGTATGGATCTTGTTGATTAGTTGTCTCAAATCCTGTGCCAGTTCTGGAGCTTTGAAATATTCCTTTGCTTTCATTTTCATAATATGACTTGAAATTGGCTGATGTCTTGGCATCTGATTATGGTGGTGAATTTACTTAAATGCTCAATTTATCTCTCTTTCATAGGGATTTAGTTGCAGAAAGCTGTGTGTTACTTCTGTTCTTTGATTCTTTGTTCAACCTGCTCTGAGTCTTAGGATTTTCCCTGTCAGTTGCACAAATTTAGACTCAGTCTCAGTAAAGGGTTGCAGACCCCTTTTTCAGGACCATCAGGAAGGAGGCTGTAAAGACTATAAAAATTCTCTCTTACTTATGTACTATTAATTTCTTTACATGCATTTCCTTGGTTGGCCAGCAGATGGTGGTCCTCCTCAGCCCTCTCAGTTCAAACCCTTGCTGGAGTGTGTTCACTGCAACACTGACTAGATCAATGTTCTAGGGGATCCTGCCTGGAGTCTAAAAGCCTCATAATTTAAACTTTTTCAGATGCTGTTTTCCAACCTTTGCTGGCAACCCCCTTTTTATTTCCTGGGTAGGAAATAATTCCACTCTCCTCTGCATCCTCAACAACCAGTTCTGGTCAGGAGGGAAGGTGATTAAGATCTATTTAGTCCTATGCTGGCTCCCAGGGAAAACAATGGAGTGGCCAATATGGTCTGACACAGCAGACCAAATACATGTGTCCAAAGCTGAGTCAGCATTAGGCTATGTCCCTCTTTCTCCCATTTCCTGGGGAGGTGGAACCCTGCAAACCCCTTTGTCTGTAGTTGACATCCTAAGGCCTGAGAATTCAAAATTGTCTATAGGTTGGGTAGCACACTGTCAACTGAAGCTGCAGCTATAACTCACAGTTTTGCTGTTAAGATTCTTTTCTTTTCTCCCTCCTTCTTCTGGGTAGTGTCCAGCCATCCCCTGCTGTCCTAAACCTTAGAACATATTTTTTTCCAGGCCATTTCTGCCTGTCCTTTACCTGTTTTTCTAGGAGAAGAGAGAATCCCATACTCTCCTAGTCTGCCATCTTCCCAGAAGTCACTGGTCTTACTAACTTCTTGAGATGAATACTTAGTTCATATATGGTCTCACTTAACTCATTTTTTCTCTCTTGATATTATGATGAACAATTTTTCGAAGCATAATAATATTAATGTGTATTTTCTCATTTTTTCTTTTATGCATAATTTATGTATGAATACTGTATTTTTTATCTTCATAATACAAAATTTAGCATGAGTAATAATGATGGTCTTCAATTCCTCTCTGTCTTTTGCAATTTTTGTGATGTTATATATGAAAAAGTTCAGGCTCAGAAATTGAAGGCCCATATACAATGTAACACAGTTTCTTTTCAGTGAAAATAGAATCCAAAAATAGTCCATCAGTTCTGAAGAACAGACACTGTCCAATATATTATGGTGCTTTTTTTCCTTCATGTTAAAAGTATGTTTTTAGAACGTATCTAGGGATTATTATGTAGTTCTCCTAAAATTGAATGTTGATTTGCAAAATGTCCCTGAACTCTAAATATGATGGAAATTCAACAAATAGGACTTCCAGAGTTTCAAATCAATTTGGTGAATATTACATTCCATCATGCTGTCTGTTTTAAACTCTTGAGGACACCCTTCTTACAAAGGTTTTCAAAAAATAATCTGATATTCTTATACAATTCTGTTTAATGTGGCATGAGCTCACAAATTTGTCAAGGTCAATCTATATGCATCACAAATGTTGACTAAATTCAGTTGATTCAGAAATGTCTGTATATCATTCCTAATTTCAAAAGGAAGTCATAGAATTTGTTATATCTATCCTGAAATAAGGTGAAATGGCAAGAATAGAAAGGACTCATCTTAGTCTCATCAGCAGGATGAGACTAGTATCCCATAATCCAAGTCTCTGCTCCTATTTATAGATGCTCTTTAAATTCTTCATTTTCTGTGACAGAGGAGACTCTGTCAGTGATGGGAAAGGATCCATCTATATATGAATTCAGGAGAGGTTCCTGGCATGTCAACAGCCATCAAATAATATTTTTTGTGTCTGTGTGTATGTGCTAATAAGTGTGTGGACGGGGGTTCTGTGTTCCATATATATGGCCCAAATTTTATCTGGAAGTTCTCTCTCAAGGGTTTATGTCATTTTTATGGGAAACAAATTATCTAACAGATATATTATTTTCTTGAACAAAATTGATCTACCAGTATTGCAAACTATTTGGTGTTTAATTAATTATCCATATACAAGCCTAAATTCATGTGACAAGAAACAACATGGCAGAATTCATCCGGCTGGCTGGACACAGAAGCCAGATGTGCAGAATATCTTGTTTGTTGTGGTTTTTTTTGTATGTGACAATAAAGTTTTTATTTTTATGTATTTTCATTTTTGAATTTTTTATTTAATTTTTGCAATTAGAGTATTTACAGGATTCTAGAAAAGTCATGTAAAAATACAGCATTCCCATATACTGTCTCCCACATACACATTATTAACACTTTACATTCCTGGGGTAGCTTTGTTAAAATTCGTGGAACGATGTTATAATTTTCCTCTTAACAAGAGTCCATAGTATACATTTTGGTGTATTTTTTTCCAATATAATAACTGCTTATTAAGACATTGCATTAATAGGAACCATTTGTTATAATTCATGAAAAACGTTTTTTATAACTGTACTAATACCCATAGTTCACTGTTTCCAATAGGATTCAATGTGTTGTACAGTCCTATGATTTACTTTTAATTTTTATCCTAATATCATATATATGAACTAAAATTTCCTTTTTTAAGCACATTCAAATATATAATTCAGTGTTGTTAATTACATTCACAATGTTGTGTTATGATCACCACCATATGTTTGCAAAACCTTATAATCAACCAAAATAGGAATCCTGTACAAATTAAGATTTAAATTAAATTAAATTCAGGATTAAATTAAAGAAAACAATAATTTTTTCTTCTTTGGCACTTGTTCTAAAATTTTCTAGACTTTTAGAATAGCTCATACTTAACTGTTGATATTTTCGTAGTTCTTCTTCATCTGACTCATGGCTTGGAGATGTGGTGCAATTTTTAAGATAGCACTTTTTTGTGCAATTCTTTCCATAGCAGGAGATCTGCATTTCCTCTGTTTTTTCTCAGGGAAACTTTTTTTCTCATATAATTAACTTAAAATTTAAAGAAATTCTAGATTAAAGAAAAATTACATCAAAATTATAGGGGATTCCCATAAAACCCCCTCCCCCCTCACATTTTCCCCATCAATATCATCCTACATTAGTGTGGTACATTTGTTACACAAAAATTGTTCCACAAAATTTGAAGCTTTGTTTCTAACCAAGGCTTATCGTCTACTTTTTGCATTATAAAGTTTTATAGGTTTTGACAAAATGTTTAATGGCTTGTATTTCATTGCAATTTTATGCCAAAGAACTCCAATGCCTTAAAAGTATCCTATGTTCCAACCATTCTTCCCTGCCCCTTCTCACAAAACCTCTACTAACAACTATCTTTATATCAATGCTGCAATTTCTTTCCTTGCTACAATAGTGTCTACTTTGGTCCATGCCTGCATTCCCCCCTTATGTTTGTTCCTTCCTCAATCAACAGGATTTTAGGATAGTGATGCCCACTCTTCTTCAGATTGAGAGGGGTCTTAGTTCCCATGATCCAGAAGGAAGGAACTGTTTTACTTGCAGTTGTAAATACTCCTTCTTTTTGGGGAGGGGTTTTTTCCATCATTATCATTTTGCTAGTTATTCTGGGCAAGTCTGATGAATTGGGAAGAAGGTGATAGCTGCAACTCTGCTGAGATTTAGGGCTCAACTGGCCTGTGAAGAGATCAAAGGTTTAAGTATATTTATTACATATATTTAATGGATATAGTGATAATCATAGGTTCAAATAAAGGGTAGAAGAATCATGTGTAAGGAAATTATAAATGAGCCTAACTCTGTTACATTGGGGAAATAGGCTATTGTGTATTCTGAGAAAAGGTTTCCTAACAGGGTGCTGATTTTAAGGGACTGTGTGACTTGCTTATAGTGTCTGGATATCTCTAGAGCCCTTGAGAGCACCCTTATTTGTGGCTGTGTTTACTGTTGCAGTTAGTGACATCTGACTGAGAATTAAATAAGTGTAACCTCTAGAATGACATCCTGACTCACTTTGAAATCTCTCAGCTGCAAAAATTCTTTGGTATTTAATGTTTCCCTTTTTTGGTCAAGGTTTTTTTCCAAATGCATTGCTGGTTGGCATTTGGTATTGATCCCTTGGTGCCAAGGGGGCCCATCCCAAGAATTATGTCCAATGCTGGGGGGAAGGTAGTGCATTTATTTGCTGAGTTTGGCTTAGAGAGAGGCCACATTTGAGTAACAAGGAGGATTTTAGGAGGTAACAATTAGGCAGTAGATATTATTCAGTTAAGTTACAATTTTACAAAACAAGGTCCTTAAGTACAAACATTAATATTGAGGGCTTGGTGTATTGGTCTGTTTTCTTTTATTAGGTACTGCTTATGTACTCTAGAGATCCTTGCCACTGTATTTGAGAATGCAACAGGACTCCCCAGGATGGGAATTTAATACTTTTTGGTCCCCGTGTGGGTCTTCACCCACTGAGCTATCTCATATGATCACATGAATATATGCATATTCTGCTGAAGTATACCCTAGATGCACCCTTCCCCTTATATGCCCCCAATACCAACACCCTGCACCAGTGACCCTACCCTGCCATAGCTGCCAAAGGAATACTCCTATAATTGTTTTCTCAACCACAGTCTTCAACCTCCCCAGAGTTCACCTGTTCCTTTCTCCAGACTTCCCTCAGCTCCATAGATAACCTAACCCACACCCCAACTCTGCTCATACTCACACTCCAGCACTGTTGACCCCACTCACATCACTGCAACACCATCATCCCTCTCCACTGCTAAACCTCCCCCATCCACCTTATCATAGATTCAGCCCAGATTTTCCACTTACCACTCACTACTTCTTTTCTTTCTCCTGGTAACCTACCTTCCAGATTCTGCTTCTGTGATTCTGCTCAATATATTTAATTCATATCAGTAAGATCACACAATCTTTGTCCTTTAGTGCCTGGATTACTTCACTCAACCTAAGGTCTACAAGATTCATCCACGTTGTCACATATGTCAATACTTCATTCCTTACTAAAGCTGAGTAATATTCCACTCTCTTGTTAGTTGTGTTAACAGTTTTCTACTTTCTCACACTGGTGGGCAACCTACTTAATTTAGTGACCATCACCACCAGCCCAGGCTCTGGCTTTCCCTTGTACATTTTCTGTCTTTCCTGACCTTTCTGATGACTCCATCTCTTCTGCCTAGGCACCCAAAATGATATTTAACTTCCATTCTGAAAAGAAAACAATCTTGGGGTGTGTGATTCATGTCTTTGGGGGAGTTGATGTCATCCTGCTCATGATGATTACCTAGGACTGCTATGTGATCATCTGCAGGCTCCTGCACTACATGATCACAAGGAACCAGGGGGTGTGACCTCCTAGTGGTCAGATCCCTCCTTCACTGATATTCACATCTTTGGACTGTTTGTTTTTGGCAACATTGTTCTGTTATGTATACTGTGTCTATTCTACCACCTCCTATGTCTTCATCTTTTATTTCCTCAGAACTCACAGCTCTGAAGAATAACAGAGGTCTTTCTCCTCCTGTGGCTACCATGTATCTGTCATCTTCTTATTCTTTGTGCCTGTATATTTGCGTATCTTCTATATATAATAACCTTCTGCATTGATAAAACTGCGGCCTCATTTTAATATAGTAACACAATTTTTAATCATTTTAATCTACAGAGTCAGAAATGTAGAGTTGAAAAATGAACCAACATGAAAAATGTCCTCATTTATCAAAAAGTGATCATTGATAACATTAACATGATTAGATATGAAGAAAATCTATTCCTAAAATTAAAAGTGTAGTTAATGAAAAAGATAAGGTCTTAAGCAGAATATGTGGATATTTCTATTTTATCCCCTTCCTATCTGGGATGTTAAATATTTCCTCTTTCATGAAATATGAATATTTGATTAAATGATGATAAAATCTCTTCCATTTTTAAAATTCTTGCATTTCTAAATTATTATTCAAAGGGAAATTGCAAATTGAAATAAAATTATTATAATGTTTGGTGACTAACCCATGGCTTTTCATATTTGGTGGAACAAAGCTCGAGGCATATATTATATAACCAATATGCCAAATATTTATAAAGAGAAATTAAAACTGAAGTCATGATAGATAAGTATTTTACTAAAAATTCATAGTTTTAATCCCAATTGCTGAAGTCAGAGTAGACTATTATGATTACCACAAATATATGGGATTGAATGAATGAGAGAAAACCATTAAGGCAGGAATCAACCCCAAATTAATGCTGCTGTGTTTTATAAGTAGAGGAAGAACCATTTCATTTTAATCTGGCTAAGACCTATAATGAATTATTTTTTCTTCCTAAAGTCAACAATGGATATTAAGTTCTTCCAGGTACAGCCATAGAGCATTCATATTTATAATTACCAGCTAGAAGATAGTTGTACAGCACTTTTTCTGTGAAAAAGAGCATACAAACCACAGCAACCTACAAAGTATTTTTAATTGCATCAATTTTTGTCAATTATGAACAAAATCAGAAGGTACAGAAGAGACTTGTTGATATTTGCCTGAAAAAGACAGAATGTCTGCGCTTCAAAATTTGCAAAGAAAAAAATTACAAATCAGTTGCAGAACAATGAAATTGGAAGCCATTTGACATGTAGACACTTACATGCAATTCTAAGTAAAAGAAACTAAATATAAGAAGAGGATCCTGATTAGGGCAAGGGCTGAGGTTCTGCTGATCTCAATGACTTCACTTCCATATTAGTAAGAAGTGAATTAATACTACGTATTCCATAGCAATGACTAAACATTATTTTATATATTTTATATTTAATATTCAACAATTGTCCTGATTCTAAATTAGTGTAGAATGGATAAGTAACAATCCCGACCAAACCAAGTCTAATGAGAGCTCCTTTCTGCTTCAGTGTAACACATGGCACCAACTGAAATATTTAATTTATAAAATTGTACCTCAGCTTTTTTCTGCTTGACCAAAGATATAAGGTAATGCTTAAGAAACTTTACAAACATCCTCTTGGGAGTATCAACAATTATGAGCTCTAACATGAGCTGTCTTCAATGTCATTGAGCAAGTTTTCTGGCTGTTCTAGGCAATTTCCTTTTCTGTCCATTCTTCTTAGTGTAAGTTAAAATTTTATACCAATTTCCTGTAACCCTTATCCCACAAATTGTCCTCCAATCTTAGAAGAAAACAATGCCTCCTGCTTGTCGGAAAATAGGGACTGTCACAGAATCACAATTTCAATTACGTGCCTCCTCATCCATAATGACATCTAAAAATAATTTTCATCTTTTTGCCTTCCTGCCAATGAGAAAAATATGTGCAGAGGTGGTTAAAGCATATCATGGTGTTTGTAAGTAACAGAGATATTACATGAGTATGAAAGTGGTTGTGAGAGAGTCTAAAGTCATGTATATTACTAGAAGGAAAGCTAAAAACTGTAACATGGGACTGTATCAGATAGGAAAAGCTCATATAAAACACAAATGTGGGTGATACTGTATATATGGAACTCTTTTTACAAAATATAAATACAAATATTCTAGAGAGAAGGAAAAAGAATATCAGTTATATATGGCAGGGAAAGCATATAGAGATTGAGAGGTGATGAGTTTTGTTGGTTTGTTTTTTGTTTATTATTATTATTGGAATAATGACAGTGCTCTAAGAATAATTGAAGTGATGAAATCACAATTATGTGATTACACTGAATATCATTGTTTGTACACTTTGGATGGATTTATGCTTTATAAATATGTATCAATAAAATTGACTTAAATTTGATACATAATAATTTGATCAATCTACATCTACTTCCTCACTACAGGAAATTTTACTTCTAACTTCCATAACCATAGCACCCTCAAATATTTATGGGTCCTTTTAAGGTTTAATGAGGCATTTCCCTCCAGAATAAAATCAAAGGGGCAGATTACAAAATCCAGTTCCCATCCTGTTTGTATGACAGAGTTAGAGTTACAGAATTAGATTTGTTAGAGTAGAGTTAGAGTTGTTAGAGTTGTTTGTGCCATTGCAAGAAGTCCTCACAAGAGTTACTCTCATATTGTCTCTACTGCCATCACCTTATAGATTAAAACTTCAACTCAGCAATCAGGGTTCCATAAATGAACATGTGTTTTCATGGATCTTCAAGAACACTCAGTTTCTGTTCAAAGAAGTCTTCTACTGGTGGATCTTTCTGTGTGAGGGAGTTTGATGTTATTTATGAATTCCAAAAAGAAAGATTGATTATGTTTTTAAAGTGGTCTGTTTCCTCTGGCCATGATAACATTTTGATTGTCATAGATTCAGCTAAGATGTCTGATTAAACTATGTTAAGAGTAGGGCTTTGATTCAAGCATGTCATTAAAATGCAACTCAGAATTGAGCCCCCAACCCTCTTAGCAGGCTGATAAAGCAGACTGTCACATGGAAGTAGACACACAGAGAAGAAGAACACAGAGGAAGAAAGACAGCTCATTAGACACAACAGAGGCCCTGGGAAGAGAGATGAGCCTAATAGTCTATAGCTGACCTTGTGAAGAGAAGAGAGCAGCTGAGCCTGGAAAGAAACAAGCCCTGGAGAAAGAGATGAGCCCTATATCAGTCTAGACCTAAGATGAGAAGCTGGGACCATGGAGCTTTAAGAGGAAGAATGAAGGCTGAACCCTCACAGACATCATCCACCATCTTGTTCAACATGTGACAAATGACTTTGGGCAAGAATGTACCACTTATGGTACCTTGAGTTGGACTCTTTAGGTCCTTGTGACTGTAAACTTCTACCCCAAATAAATACCCTGAGAATATGCACAGAAGATCCTGCAGCCTGGAAAGAGAGATGAGCCCTGGGGAGAGACAAGCTTTATGCCAGCCTACAACTGAGATTGAAAGAAGCTGGGACCATGGAGCCTTAAAAGGAAAGAGGAAGCCTGAACCCTAACAGACATCACCCATGAATTTGTTTCAACTTGTGGCAGCAGACTTTGGATAAGGAAGTAATCTTGAGTTGGGCCCTTAGAGCGTTGAGACTGTGCACTTCTACCCTGAATAAATTCCCTTTATAAAAGCCAACAGACTTCTCGTACTTTGTATCAGCACAACTTTGGCTGTAATACACTGTGGGTGGAAAGGACACCCAATCATATCCCTCCCCTCATTATCTCTTATTCCAGGATCAAGTTGAACCCAAAGTGCCAAGTAAATTATACCAAGTCAAATGATTTATAACAAGATCACAACCAAGTCCACATTAGAGACTAAGGGAGAGGAAATGGATGTGGAGCCCTCCTCCTACAGAGTTTATCATCTTCATCAACTAGGTGCATTTTACAAGGATGCCTAGCTGAGTGTGGTCTTTATCAATGATTTCTTCATATAAACAGGCCTTAGCTCTATGTCTGTGTGAAGTTCCAACTGTGGGGCAAAAGAAAGTCTGCTACATTCTTTCCTGTCTTTAATGATATACTGACTCATAGCCATTCATGAAAAAAGAAATGTTCCTAACTCTAACCTTTGGGGAATAGACATTTCAGAGCATCATCTCTAATTCTTTCTTGTGTTTAAGCAATATCCTTTTAAATATTAATTGTTAATAAGGTCAAACTCTGGGGATTACTGAGCCTGCAACACCACATAAACAGAAAGAGCCACTGATTATAGATGCTTTCTGGTTCTAAATTGTCCACCTATTTGTATAGAGACTCTGAGTGCCGAAAGGAGCTATCTCCAGTAGTGGCACATGATTTCTTTAAAGACTTAAAAGAGCTGACTTCAGACATATGTTACATCAGGGCAATGTTCATTTCATGGTACTTGCAATCCCCAAATATTCTACCTTAATATAGTTTGCTATTTTTAAGACTTTAATTCATGTTATGGAAAATATCAAGAGCTTTCCATAATATATTTTATCTTGTCACCAATAATGCAAGACTGAAAAATGTCCAGCAGGGAGGCTTGAGAAGAGATTTTTTCCAATGGTTATGTTTCTCCCCATCGAGTTTTTTTTAAAAGCCTAACATTTAGGACCTTCTGGATCAAGAAATTCTTATCTTAGCTGGGATGCTTTTGACTCTCATTCACATGTGGGTGTAAATCTACAGAATAAAGATTAAACACACCCCATACACTAAAATTGACTGAGGAAGTCTCCCTTAGGAATAATTTTCAAGTAAGTAATTGAGGTAAAGAAACACTATACTTAAGGTAACAATAACTGAACTTGCAAAGCATTACTTAATTGTGGGTCAGTGATTACTAACTCCATAGAAAGTGTTCTACAAATATGGATTGAAGTTATTATTTCTTTCCCAAATGCATTCAGAGGGGAAGGTACAAACAATGCCTTCTTAATTAGCATTTTTCTTTCCAGGTGACACTAGGGTTCAACATACAGGTAAAATATTTAAATATGTATTTCTACTGTCACAGTTTTTTATGAATGGCATACCCAGTCTACTTTGAAAAGCATTTTCTTGAAATATTTTGGGCACAGACCTCAGATAAGAATGTAAAACTTTTATTAAATTATATTGCTGATTATAAAGGTACTATATTCTCTTCATAGAAAAATCAAATGGGAAAATTTATAGAAGAAGCCAACAGCAGTCCTCTATAATCCAATAATTTAGATAACCATTATTAGTCTTTAGTGTACATTCCTTAGTTATGTCCATGTATATTTTTCTTTTTTAGACTTAGGCTCATAATATATGTATCATTATATATCATGCCTTTTCCACTCAGTATTATATCAAAAGCATTTTTCCATGCCATTAATTTTCTTACCAATCACTTTAATGTCCACCTGCTTTTACATAACCATACATCATAATACAAAAAACTGTACCCCCCATGTAGACATTTGGGTTATCTTCATTTTTCCCTTTTATTTTAAAAGATATGAATGACAACATGTATGCATAGTTTTGGCCATATTTTTTTTTGTCTAGTGTAGACTCTAAGAATAAGGAGTACTGAAAATTTTATTGCAACACACACCCACCAATACTTTATTGAAGTAATGATATTTACTTGGATTATCATTGTGTTCTAGTGAAGCCCTAGGAAGTCACTGGTCATCTTGGGGATGTTAGCAGAAAAGAAAGAAACTCCATGGGGGACGCTCTGGGTTCTTACCCTAAGCAGAAGAATTGGATTCCACACCAGGATGGTCATGAGAGAAAGCAGGTTTATTAATGCTAGTGGAAGGACAGAAAACCAGGGTGTCTCAAATCTGCCTTTCTATTAAGGGTATTTCTCACAGTTTTTATATGAGTTGAAATAAGGAAAGTTAATCATTATGGTGCAATTTCTACGATGGGTATACAAAAAACAGTTTTTGCTTTTTCTCAGTTAATCTTAAAATAATGCATGCTAATTTGGGCTGATAAAGATGTGGGGGATTGTATTAGTCAGCCAAAGGGATGCTGATGCAAAATAACAGAAAACTGTTACCTTTCATAAAGGGTATTTATTTGAGGTAGAAACTTACAGCTACTGGGTCATAAAGCATAAGTTACTTCCATCATCAAAGTCTGTTGCTATATGTTGGAGCAAGATGGCTGCTGATGTCAGCAAGGGTTTAGGCTTCCTCTTTCTCTTAGGCTCTGTGGTCCCAGCTTCTTCCAATATCAACTGTAGGCTGGGATAAGTCACCTCTCTCTCTCAGGGCTCATTTCTCTGCAGGCTCAGCTGTGCAGCTCTCTCCACAAGGCCAGCTGTAAACTATCATGTGAATGACTCATCTGTCTTCCTGGGGCTTCTGCTGTGTCTATGGAGCTGTCTCTATTCCTCTGTGTTTTTCTCCTGTGTGTTTTCTTTCCAGGGCTTCATCGCAAACTCCAGCATCAAAATTCTAAATTTCTCTTCTGCTGTGTCAGTTCATCTTTGAGTCCCCTCTACCAAGGGGGTGGGGACTCAAAATCTTACTGATGGAGACCAATCAAAGCCTTAATCATTTAATCAAATAAAAGTGAAGCCTCTGAATCCAATCCTCATATGTTCAGAGGAACAGAGCAGTTCACAAACATAATCTAATATCTATTTTTGGAAATCACAAATGATATCAAACTACTATAGGGGTGGTAAGGATGGAAGGTTCAAATAATGACAGATGAAGATACAGATTCTAGCCAATGAAATATATTTAAAGACAAATATTCTGAATTCAAGATCATTATCTTGTGCTCTGGGCATACTTGTTCCTTAAATATTTTAAAACAGATTTTGTTTTATCTAATTTATAAACATGTGTTTTTACCCAAGATCTCTATTGACTCTGAAGCATCCTCATAGCATTTTTCACCTCTGCATTTCTGAGGGTGTAGAATAAAGGGTTTAACATGGGTGTTACTATAGTAAAAAAAAAAAATATATATATATATATATAGTCACTGCTTTATCCATGGCGAAGGTGGTCAAGGGCCAAAGATATACTAAAACACAGGGTATAAAGAATAAGACAATCACAGTAATATGTGAGCACAGGTGAAAAGAGCCTTTTGCCATGCTTCAGAATTGTGATCCTTTAGGGAACAAAGGATGCGGATATAGGTGGTAATAAGAATTGAAAAACTAAGCATACACAGGAATCCAATGTTGTCTGTAGCAAAAGGTTCAGACATTTGAGTGTCAGTGCAAGAGTGCTTCAGCAGAGGGTAAAGATCACACATGAAATGGTAAATGACATTAGGGCCACAGAAAGATAAGCACATAATGAAAAGATTTTGAATCAGGGCATGAATAATTTCCCAGCCCAGGCCATGGCTACCAGGAAGCCGCACCCCCACCAGTTCTTTGTGATCATGTCATTCAGGAACCTGCAGATGGCCACATATCAGTCATAGGCCATTGCTGTGAGGAGCAGGATTTCAAATCCCCCAAGGAAATGCATCGTGAAGACCTGATTAATATATACACCAAAGGAGATAGTTTTCTTCTCAGCAAGTAAGTTAAAGATCATTTTTGGGGCTGTGGTAGAAAGAAGGAACAATATTGAAAGGACAAGAAAAACTGAAAGTAATACATAGGGGATTCCATCGATGCGCTGATGGCAACGGTGACTATGATGAGAAGGTTGCTAGCCAGGGTGATTAAATACATGATTGTATACACAATGAACAAGAATGTCTGCAAATTCTTGTTCTCCATCAGGTCCAGCAGGATGAATTCTGTCACATTGTACACTTGCTCCATGATCAAATAGTTTTGCATATGGATAATTGGTTTATATCCAAAAGCCATGGTGGGGCCAATTTTGATCAAGAAAATAATATATCTTTCATATTATTTGATTCTTGTAACATTTATGGAACCCCCAAGCTGTCATACCCCAGACTTAAAATTTGGCTCTTTTTTTAATCAGATTCAGTGTGAATACATAGTCTTCTTCTAAACACACACATACACAGAGACATGCAAAAGAGTTTTATGACTTTTCATTTCAGGCACATTTCCTGCAAACATATATGGCTGGAACACTCCCAATCACTTCCATTGTATTTTCTTAAATAAAAATCATTAATAAACACACAAATCAGTAATTAACTATAAGCAGAGGCTTAAATTCATGAGTGTGTACCTCCCTGTGTTTCTTTTCTCATCATTCAGGCTAATGAGAATAAGCTGCAGATAATTGTTAGGTTTAACATGTTTCTGCATGACTAGCAAACACCAAGTAAGTTCTGTTTGAAAATAAGGATAATGTAGTCACATTTCCAACTTAACTGAAATGGGTGAATACTTGAGGGTACAGAAACATACACTATGGTAGTCACATTTATGAGCTCATGCTTCATTGAAACAGAATTTATAGGAATATCATGTATTACATTTCAAACACCTCTGTAAGAATGATATCTTAAAAGGGAAAAAACCAACAGCTCAATGCCATGCAATATTTCTCAAGTTTATTAGTAACAAAAAATGTACTGTTTAGAGATCTCCAATCAATATCAGGGTTCCTTTGCAATTCAACACTCCTTTTAAGGAAGATTATGAACCATCCTCTGAAACTGTTCACCTGTTCAGAAACAGATATTTTAATATGTAGACAGAAAAGCACTCTAAGTAATTGGTCAAAGCATGTTCTCTAGAATACACAGACAATATTTATATTTTATTTTTATTAATAAGTAGCCAAGTGATATTGTGTATGTGTCATAGTCTTATTGAGCCCAAGCTTTTCCATATATTTTGTAGGAAAAATAACAAAAGGCATAGAAGAATTGAAGAACATCATTATTACTTATGTCAAAGTTTGTATCCTAAAAGTAAAAATAGTCTTTCCCAGGCCCCCCAATTATTTTTAAATGAACCAAAATAAGAAAACCACATATCATAAATTTTATGTTTGAAATATTTCCTTTTTATAATATTAAGAGTAATCTCAATGGATTATGTGTGAATATAAATTAAATATGTACTCATCTCAAGATGTTTGAAAAGAAATATAAATATATTAGGAAAAATGTGAATGCAGAAATCAAATACATCAGGCAATAGAAATGTGTTAGGTAATAAATAAATTCAAATGACTATTATCTTTTAAAACTGATGAATGCACATAAATTAAATAAGCAGCAGGTAAGGACAAATCAGAAAGGACATTAATAAAAATAATATTTAAAGAATATTACATATATTTTAGTTGGTGATAAAAGTGTGTTCAACCACTGGTAGATACTTTAAAAAAAATTAAGCCTAACTTGTATATATGTAAGTAGAATAAAAATTAATAAGAATTATAGGACTGTATCACGAAAGAAGAAAATTCTAATGTAAATCATGTTTTATCATACAATATATAATTTATAACAATTGTAATAATAAGATGTCATCACTTATAACAAAAATACCACACTAGTAATAAGGATTAATAATAGGAGGGGTTATAGTTGAAGTGTGCATTTTCTGCAACATTAAGCAAATCTACATATTCTCTAATTTAAAAAAGCAGTAAGAAACCCCCAAAACCAAAGTAAGTCTTCTCTTAATGTCATAACCAAATGAAAGGGAAAGAAAAGAAATGCATGTAATAGAAACTTAAAGCATCAATCTGCTCAAAAATAGAAAAAAACAAGAGATAAATAAGTAAATGATCTCTGGATAGGAGAGGCATGTTATACAAAGTGCAGTGGTATAAAACATAGCACAAAATTGATGAACTCAACTGCAGAAGGACAGAACAAACTTTAAACATGTTGGCAAAAAATGTGACATGCAACTATTATTATGAAAAGGAAGAAAAAAATATAGCCATAATAATTTTGCGAAGGAACAAAGTTAAGTACTTACTATATATAATTTCAAGATTTACTATAAAATGTTGTATTAGAGAAAAGATAAACATATAAATATGAAAAACATATAGTCCAGAAATAGACCCATATTTAAGTGAGGAATTGATATTTGACAATGGTACGGAATCATTTCAATGGAGAAATGGTAGTCATTTCAAAAATGGAGCTTCAATAATTGGAAATACATTTGCAAAATTGAACTTTGGTCAATGCTTTATAAGATGAACAAACATTGACCCTGAATCAATAATTAACCTAAATGTTAAACCTGAAACTATGAAATACTACTATGGAACATTAAAAAAAATACTGTGAGACTTTGTGTTAGGCAAAGTATCCTACATATAACAAACTAAAGGTAAACATTGTTAATTGAACTTCATCAGAAGTTTTTCAGAAGAAAACATAAATAACAGAAAATGGGAAAATATTTGCAAATGACATATCTAATAAAGGATTTGTTTTCACAATATATAAAGAATTCTCAGTTTTAAATAAATTTAAAAATTCAATATATAAATGGCAAAAGAGTTGAATGTATAGTTTACCAAAGAAGACATATAATTGGGTATTGTATGCCAGCTAAAAGATGCTGAACATATTTAGTTGTACAAGAAAAAAAGAAAGTAAAAACCATAAGATATCAATACACAGTTTTTAAAGATTTTATTTAAAATTTGACTATGCCAAATGCTGACAAATATGAAGAAGCATAGGAAATATCATTTGTTACTCACGGCAAAGCAGAATGCTACACTTTGGCAGGTTGGCAGATACATAGGAAGAGTCACATCCAGATTTGCCACACAAATCAGCTTTTCCACTCCTCGGTATTCACCCAAGCATTATAAAAACCTAGGTGCACATGCATAAAGATTGTTTCTGAAAGTTTATAATAGGTTTATTGGTGATTCCTAATACCTGAAAACAATCTAAGTACCTTTCAGTTGGAAAATGAGTAAAGAAATTGTAACACATCCATAAATTTTGTGTTTCTCACTAGTCAAAAGTAATGAACTATTGATACACACAGCAACATGGAAAACTCTCAAATGCATTATGCTAAGTGAGAAAAGAAAGGCTTAAAGCCCATATCCTAGTAATTCAATTTACAACACCTTTTGGAAATGACAGAAAATAAGGACAGAAACAAATCACAGCTAACAAGGATGTGGAACCTTTTTACCAGTTCTGCACAAGTTAACCCTTGGTTTTCTATTTCTCTAACCTCAGAACGGACAGATACTTGGAACGAAAGGGTCTGGGGGGAGGGGAGACTTACTACTGAATTGAAACCAAATACTTAAAGCATAGATTCCTAAATATTCCTTCCTTGCTAAAAAAATCTATTAACAAAAAAATAACCAGATAACTTTTATATATATAAAAGTGTTTCCAAGAACAATCTTGCATACAGAAGATCTTAAAAACTGTAAAAAACAAAACAAAACCAAACAAAAAACCCCAAAGGCATGCAATGATGGGAAACCCAAAGACAACCATACCAAAAGAGTAAGATTTATGAGGCAAATTAGTGAGTTATGTGTTTCTGAGTCTATTTATTTGCATCTGTTTGTTCAATGTATATTTTCATACCTCTGATGTAATATCAAATTAACAAATGAAAATTCTTAAAAGAGCTCTATTCAAATTGTTAAAAATTAAATAAGCACCCTCCCATATATATATATATAGCAGGCTAGAACAGGAACCTGAGGGACAAAAGGGTGCCTTTGTGTAACCAGATTTAATCTAGGTTCTTGACTTATGCTGCAGAAATGAATTTCAAAGCAAATGGGGTTAGTTAGGCCAATAATTTATTAAGGTTGGGATGGAAGAGAAATGGGAGAAAATAACAGATAATGGGTCCCCAGTAGAGAGTAAAGGGCGGAAGAGTGATAGAAAGGGCTGATTAATGGATGACAATTTCCCATTTTAGATTATAAATGCCCAGGGTTTACGTGTGTGTTGATCCACACAGGGACGACATGGCAAGAACAGAACATAGAAGCCACAAGGGCCGAAGAAAGCAGGAGCCTGGAGCAGGGAGCAGGGGATATTTGACCTTTGTGCCTGCTTTTGAACCATTAATTATTCCACCCCTTTGCTAATGGCATGGGAGGAGTACCAGGTGTTTGCTGTTTTGATTGAATACTCCACCCATCAATTCCCTGGGTGGGGCCAATGATAATGTCCCTGGAGAATATCTGGAGCTTCTCCTTGGAATGTCTGAGAATCTCATTCCGGAATGAGATTCTTATGAGAGTCTTCCAGCAGCCATCTTGGGGGTATCAGTGTCTATGCCAGGTTCCAGATCCATCTACTGATTCCCTGTTTTACTAACCCGCTTCATTAGGATGACATGGACAAAGCATTCAGTTCTGTGTAAAACTCCTGCTAGCTGGTGCCCATTTTTACCTGTGCTTGACAGTGGAAAGTCCAGCAGATGAGAGAGGAGTCAACTGCTCAAGGCAAAATACCTGTAGACAATAGACATTGTGAAACCATTAGTGCCCTGTTCCCTGACCCCACTCAGGCCAAGAAACACTAAGAACCAATGAAAATGTTGTTTCCAAGCCTTCTTCTGCATACTCAGAGCCAATGAGAATGTTGTAATTCATTGACGTGGAGGAAGAGGCCATGCCAGACTTAAAAAGGCCCCCAGCCCCAGCATGAGTCTCACCTTTCAGCATGCACGTACCTGTCTTGGGTGTGTACTTTTTCTTTCTTTTGATTTATGATAAACCCTTTACTTGCTTTCTTAAAATGTGATGCATCCTTAAATTTCTTTATTTCACATAGCCAAGAACCTGGAAATGCAATGGAAATATATATATATGTAAATGAGTACTCCTGGAGCCTGAAATTAGAAAAACCAAACAAGATGAAAAGATCATGTAGAAATCTGAATGTAGAAACTATTGGAAGGAAAAAAAGAGGTTCCATTTCATAAGCTCTTTGACCTATCCTGCTCCCATGCCCTTCCACTTGAGACAGCCATTGGAGAAAGGCTCTGTGTGATAAGATGAGGAGATGAGTTTAGCATGGAACTCTGTCTACTAGACCTGGAAATTAAGAATAGGGAGAGAGGAAATATTACAGAATAAACCCTGGTTTGCATAGTTTGTCCTGTAATTCCCAATTTAAGCTTTTTAACAGCCTTGGGTTGACAGTATTTAACAATTCAATTGCCAAATTTCAGTAAATAAAGTCCTTGAAGGGTATGAAAAGTTTTTTCTAAATTTATGATTGAAACAAATAAAACAATTATAATATATTCTCCAGAACATGAGAGTATGGTTCTGAGGTTACTTATAATTTTAAGGCATTATAAAAACAAAGTTGTTTAAGCCTCCTATGAAGGAAAAGAAAAAGAAACTATATCTTACATAAAATGTCATTATTTTAAGTTAATTTACTTGGGTTTAATCTCCCAGCATTTACACGGATATTAATAAGTTAAAATTATGTTTGTTGGATCTTTTAGATGACAAAATTGTGAGATTTTGCTTAAAGAATTTATAACAAACTTTTGTTTAAAATTAGCTATTCTGCCTAAAGTGAAATGACTAATTTTTCATATAACAGAATGAGGAATATAAGACAAGACTTAAATGGATATGAAAAGAAGTAGAAGGTTTGTGAAACCTTGTTTAAGGGAGTGTCTTCATCCTAACCATAGATACCTGGTTTTCATAAAATCAGGGTGGAAATATGTAGGAAAAGAATTGAATGGATACAAAAAGTTGTAGAGGGCTTGTAAAAGTAAAGTTCTTTGTTTCTGATGATAATTTAATAAATTTATTTATATGGGAAATTTTGTCTGAAGTTGAAGTAACTAGTCTATATGGTTATAAATGGTTAAAAAGAGGTTATAGGAAAATACAAGTTCTGAGAGGTTGTAAAAGCATATTCTAAACTGAGAAATTTGTATATTTAGGAAGACATTATTAAGTAAATATCTTTGAGTTGATTTGGTAACAAAAAATAACTTCAAAGCTGAGAATCCTGTCAGATGCCACCATAATATATTATGATCTATGCTACATAGGATTTGTTTACCAATAGTGTAGTGATGCAAAACTGAAGACTGACTTTTTCTTTGTTAAAGTAATACAGTTTTCTTAAATTAATATGTTTTAAGTGAAAAAAAGTCCGTTTGAAATGATCAATATATAAGGAACTAAGAGTCTTTGCCTTATCTGAATGGCTTAATATACTTTATGTTGGTCTTACCATATCCTTAACAGTTGTTTTTTTTTTTTTTTTTTAATAAAAAAGAACAAAACAAAGCTAAGTCTTTTTCAAATTATTTTACTAACTTATTTGTCACTGTGATAAAAAAAAGGTCTGCTTAAATATAATGTTCAAACCTGGCTACTTTCAATATTTTAATAAAACCCTTAAGGATATCTTTAATTGCAAACTGTTATAAAAGAATTTGTTCTTTCACCTTGTAAAAATTGAGATGCTTAAATTTATATATTTATGAAAATTACCATTATTGATATATTTATATTATATTTCACAGTGGAAAAATATATACAAAAACTGAAAAATGTGTGTAAAATGTGGACATGTTTAAATGGGGTATTATATTAACAATGCTTTAAATTTTAGTCTCATTTTATTCTGATCAATATTTTTATCAATGTGTTAAACTTCTGTGTTTTTTTTAAACTGGTTTGTCATAAAATACTGTGCATAACCATAGTATTTATTTCCTAAAATTATTGAAATTGTGTAGACTTATGTTTACTGCTAACGGCAATTACTGGATACTTGCAAAAATCCATATTACCTTTACCACTCTGACATTTTAAGGGATCACACCCACATTGTTGAATGTAATATATCCTTAGGGTCAAGATATTAATGTTCCAATAAGTGTGTAATTGTATTAAGTGATAATAATGGTAACAGGAAGATAGTCTTGATTCCATTGGGAATCTTGTATTCTCATAAATTTACTAGAAAAATAGATTTTTTCCAATAATGCTTAACTTTCTTCATGGTAAACACTATCTTACTATAACAGAAAATATGAAGGAGAAATTAAATGTGTAATTGTGTAATCTAATTATAATTTGTGGATTATATAAAATTCTTAAGACTTAAATTTCTCACTGTCTCTTCTATCCTAATACTGATCTACATGAATACTGATCTACATGATGGTATTGTTGGTTATAGTTTTAGCCATTCTTAGAAAAGTGTGGTACTATGAAAACAACTAAAATCTCTTTACACTGTTGGCTCTGATGCTTCTCTAAAAGCAAGCAGTTAGCCCAACTTTAACAAAGAGGGACTTTAAATGAAAAGTAAGGCAAGAATATATAAGTTATGTTTTGCTTGTTTATTAGCATTCTTGGTAAAAGTGTAAAAAGTAAAGTGAAACAAAACTCTTACTATGTTCTGTAGATAATGATTTCTAGAAACAGCTTTATTTAAAATGCTCAAAAGGAAATTAGGGCCTAGATTGTAAGATCTTGCAGCAGTCATATTTATACCTGAGCTCTGATCTCTAATTGTTTCTAAATCCTTAGATGCTTTACTTTCTGTGTATAACCTAATAGTGCCTTAGAATTTTTAAGGGCCTGCGTGACACTTGGAATTCAGAGCTAATGTTAACCAGTTCTAAAGGTGCTGAAAAAGTGTTATTTCTAAAGGACCACCCTAATTAAAGAAGCTAAAAGAATCAGAATTCAATTTAAAGGTAAATAGGGCTAATCTAAAGAATAAGGAGAATAAGGATACAAGGAAAAATGTAATATTAATACTTTAAAACTTTAAGTACTATGGTTACCAGAAAGAAGAAATTTATTTTGTCAAGAAAATTCTTTAAATTTCTGTGTAGCACTATCTAATTTAACCTGACTAGTCAGCTAATTTAAACAGCATAGCTAACATGAAACCTAAAAGAGTGAATGAGATTGTGATACTCTGTACAGAGATGTTGCAATACCCTGATGCATTTCAATGTGTTTTGGGGGTAAGACAAAAAAGTATTTGCTAAGTTCCCTTAAGGACAGGGAAAAACATAGAAATATTAAACTTCTTCACCAGGGAAATTCCTACTACTCTCTCAAACAATAGAAGCTCCCAATTTATTGTAACAGTAGAACTCTGTAAGGTAAACTTTTGCAAAAGAAACGTACTAGTAAGCTGAACCCTTGGTCTTGAAGCTTGCACTCATGAAACTTATTTCTATAATAATGAACATAAACCCACTAATTAATGCCGGAGAGTCACCTCTAGAGAACCACTTTTTTACTCAAATGTGGCCTGCCTCTCTAAGCCTAACTCGCACTACCTGTCCTAGCCACCCCATGGGACAGAATTTCCAGGCAGTTCCATCTCATGGCAAAGTGTGACTTGACTTCTAGAGATTTTTCTGGCAATGCAGGTTTCGACAATTCCCAAGGATCAGCCTTCCTGAAAACTTGGAATTAGACCAAAATGGGGGAAAAGAAACTGAACCCAATAAAGTTTTAATGACTAAGAGATTTCAAATAAGCCAAGAGGTCATCATTCTTGAGGTTACTGTTATGCAGGTTTCAAACAGGTAGTTAAAAAAAAAACCCAAAACAAAACAAAACAAAGCAACAAACAAAAACCATGGTAGTCAAAGCCCAAATCAATACTCCAAACTATATCTAAGAATAGCTGTAAAATCATTTCCCAAATGTAACATGTTTATTTAAACCTATAGCTCTCAATTTATGTATTAAGTTTATTTTTCAGGAAGTCTCTGAATGAGTCCTAAGCTAGACAAACCATGGAAGCCAGAGGTCAAATTGTAGACACTGCATAATGTCCATGTCCCTTTTCAGTATGAAGAAGCCAGAAAGATCTGATGACAAGATTATCCCCAAGATTGGGAAATATATAAACAGAAGAGGGAAGAGATGTACAAAGGGTTAGGAATTAAGAGATAATTATGTTTATTAAATCATCATATAGATGCCTTTATATTATAAAATAGCAAAAGTTTAAGGATGAATTTAGTGATGCTGCCTAGAGTGGCCCAACACTTGTTTCTGGTTACTCTAGACTTAATCTCACCCTTGTGTATGCTTACTGTTGTGCTAGCAATTCTGTGTTGAACTTACTCTGTATTAGTCAGCCCAAGGGGTGCTGATGCAAAATACCAGAAATCTATTGGTCTTTATAAAGGGTATTTATTTGGGGTAGAAGTCCACATTTACCAGGCCATAGAGCATAAGTTACTTCCCTCAACAATGTATAATGCCACATGTTGGAGCAAGATGGCTGCTGATGTCTGTGAGGATTCAGGCTTCCTGGGTTCCCCTCTTACCTGGGCTTGCTTGTCTCTGGGCTCAGCTCCTCTGCTACCTCCACAAGGTCAGCTGTAGACTATGAGGCTCTCTAGGCTTTGCTTCTCTCCACAAGGTCAGCTGGAGACTCTCAGGCTAATGGCTCATCTCTATCCTGGGGCCTTCTCTCCTTCCTCATGTCCAAGATCCTCTGCCTGCTGGCCTCCCCAGGCTCCAGCATCAAAACTCAAACATTAGAACTCCAACTCAAAACTACTCCAACTCTGTCCTTTGCCATGTCTTTTATATTTGATTCCCCACCCACCAAGGGGTGGGGCTTAATGCCCTTCTGACATGGGCCCTAATCATAACTTAATCATGCCCAGATTAATAGGCCAGTTTACAAGCATAATCCAATATTTATTTTTGGATTCATAACTATATCAAACTGCCAAACTGCTACATAGTCTTATGTATACTTACTATTGGGATGGTAAACACTCTATGCACCTGTTCAATATCCATATGAAAGACCTTGTAATTGACCTTAGTTCTGTATACACCATCCCAAATTTGTGACTGACTCTGGTTTGCTACTTCAACCCCATCTTTTCTGTTCAGCCCCTTAATGTTTATTAGTGAAGGAACTGGTGTTTAGCTCCACTCTAATACATTGGCACTCTGATGTTATAAAATATAAAAATTTCCTCAGATCAGAGAGGCAGTTTTGGGCCATGAGGCCACTGTGCTTCATTGCTTACAAAATAAAAAACTCTCTTTCAAACCCCAGTGTCATAGGAATTGGCTTTAAATATCAACTCCATAAATCTATAACTTGTCCCCATATGCAGGACCAGACTCTCAGGGATGACCATTCCTGATGTCACATGATAAGGAAAAACTAAGTTGTGAACAGGGATGCTTTCAGAAAAGATCTTAACCAAAAGGGGAAAATGTGAAAGAAAATGTTATAACTTAGTCTAAGAGACTTAAAATGAGTTGCACAGTCACAGAACTAGAGTCTGGAAGATAGGTTTACAGGAAATAGAAAAGTAGAAGGTTGTGAGCCAATGTCCGTATGGGCAAAATCTATGATAAGGTGGAAGTATGTAGTTGCGCAGTGGAGGGGGATGACAGGGATGTGGTGGTACTATTGGGTTGGGTGGTGCAGGTTTTTCATGGGGTAGGATAGGGAGGGTGGGTTGGACTGTCCATGGAAATGGGGGTAAGTTCAGGGAGGGAGCATGTGAAAACTGGGGATTGGCAGGTACGTGGCTGAAACTACAAGGTTGGGAATGCTCTTTGGCAATATGGCAAGGGAGGGTTACTGGTTTAGGGAGTTGGATGTGGGGGGGGATTGGGGACAAGGCACAGCTGGAACAGGTCTCTAGGGAGTGTGAGTGTTCATCTTGTCAAAGTGTGTTATATCAGTGGGTGGAGACCTATATAATTAGTGGGAAGGTCTTGGACTCCCATCTTGGGGAGGCTTGCTATGTTCTCAAATAGAGGGGCAGGAGTCTCTTGAGAGCATGGGTGGTACCTAATAGGGGAGGACAGACAAGAGTGTCAAGACCTCAGTTTGTTGCAAGTAACTATGAATCTTGTCCTGCAAGTAGTGAAGCCTGGTCGTCGCCATGGGTACCAAGGGGAGGGGTAGGTAGGAATAGAATAGAAGGAATAGAGGGCATTTTGGGGCCAATAGAAGTGTTCTAAATGATCTTGTAATGATGTATGAAGGCCATGTTAAATTTAATCAAAATATATAAAAATGTATGCTCCAAAATGTAAACCATAATGTCAACAATTGACCAGGGTTAGTAGCTATGTTTCAACATTTGTACATCATTTGTGACAAATGTACCATCCACATATACAATGTTATTAATAGGGGAAGGGGAAAAGGGGGAGGTTGTTGGATATTTGGGAGTCCCCTGTATTCTGTACATGACTTTTTTGGAACCTAAAATTTCTTTGAAGACAAAAAGAAAAAAGTAAGACACTGAGGTAATAAATGGAAAAAAATATCACTGTACATGCAGGACAACAGATCTTACAGTGATGAAAGGCAAAATGTCAAATCAAATTTGTAAAAATATTTTTTCATTATTTTCTATTATTCAAAATTTTATTGTTTACTTTTTTGTATTTTATTTATTATTTTTAAAACTATCATTATTATTTCATTTTCTTCTTATTTTTGCCTATTTTATTGGCTTCATTTTTGGAGAAGTTTTGCATCACAGAAGGGTTAAAACTGCAGCAAGGGAGGATCATTGGTGTGGGGTGTCAGTCATGGGAGATACATGGGAGAAAATTCACCTGGGAATACACATAAGAAATATAAATGTTTTCAAATGTTCATGGGGCATTGTCACAGTGGGTGGAGACTCACACAATAACTGAAATAATATCAAATTTCCATCCTGGAGAGCTCAGGCAACATTATCTAATGGAACAGCAAGAATCCCCCAAGTACAGGGGCAATGACTAGTGAAGAAGGATGATCCATTGATGGACCCTTGATATTGATGACTGTGCTTATGAACCTTTACTCTCCATAAGCCAAACTCAGCATATAAATACAGTAACTTCCCCCCAGTGTGGGACACAACTACTGGGGATGATTCTCCCTGGCACCAAAGGATTACTACCAAACACCAACTCACAATGCAACTGGAAAAAGGTCTTGACCAAAAGGGGGAAACTGTAAAGACAAATGAGTTTATATAGCTAAGAGACTGCAAAGTGAGTTGGGAGGTCATTCCTGAGATTACACTTGTGCACATCTCAGCAGGATCTCATTGAAGGCAAAAATGAATACTACCACAAACAGTGGGGTTCCTGAGGGCTCCAGAGACATCTGACACTATAGTCAGGGCAGATAGTTCAGGATTTTATGTCTTGCCATTGGGCCTTACTTTGGAATTTATGCTCCCCAGTGTGACGAAGAGTTGGACTCAGTATTGGTTTCTCTACACATGACTCTACTGTCCCATCTATTTGAAATTATAATTGCTATGAGAGTTCGTAGCTGTATGTCCAGAAGACTTAAATCTTTGGGGTTTCCATGTGCCAGCTGGGCCCTGAAGCTCAGTGGAGTTGCAGCACCTGCTCTCTGGTTCATTGGACTCAACCAGGAAAACTGGCAGGGAAGAGATGATGGACAACTACCATACCAAAGAACCAAGAATGTCTGCAGCTATGGACAGGAGGGCCTAATCCATTTGCAATATAGGATCGAAGCCCCCCTCTCAATTTGGTGTGGAGTGGGAATCACCATCCTAGTATCCCCAAGATTGGGAATGAAATTTGGACTAAAGTTGACTTACTCATATTCTACTGTAGACTTATTGTGATTTTAGCAAATGAAGTACTTATATAATTAATGTGCAGGAAGTAGCCACTAGAGGTTCTGAGGATAATGGGAGGGAAATATAAAAGTAATACGGGGGCATTTTGGGACTTGGGAGTCACTCTGAGTGGTGTTGCGACAACAGATATAGGACATTATTACCTTGTTATAACCTACAGAACTGTGTGGAGAGAGAGTGAACTACAATATAAACTATAAACCATGCTTAGTGGCAATGCTACAAAATGTATTCATCAATTGTAATGAATATATCACACTAATGAAAGTTGTTGTTAATGGGGGAAAATGTGAGAGGTATGGGAAGCGGGGCATATTTTTTACATAACATTTATCTAAGCTATGAATCTTTTAAAAAATTATTTAAAAAATAAGAGACTTAAAACGGATCTATGCCACACTTAAAGCTCCAAAACTGCCTATTATAAGCAAAATCTAAGCAGCTGCCCAAACTATTCTCTTTCTGAAATAATGAAAACTATTTCTAAGACTACTGCCCTAATATACTTTTCCATTTTGATTTGTTTTCCTCCCTCATTTTCCTTTCAATATCTGCCTGACAGCCACAACTTGGGACACAATTTAGGTTGCTGACCCAAGTTGCAATTCAAAGACCCCAAGCAATGTCTTTCTTGCTTTAAAGCTCAGATTGTTACTCTCAGTCCAAATAACCAAGCTTGGGATGCTATCAATTTCAGAAGCATTCCAGTTAACAATGCTGCTTTAATAATTGCAATTACTCTTAAGAGTTAACTGGAGATCATGGCTATAGGTTCAGTAAATAGTCAGCTATTACTCTGCAATGATTTTTTTTATGGGCAGCAGGTGCAATAGTGATAAAAGAGGCCACTTCATACCTACATGGCATTTGTGTTCTAGTTGGGAGAAAGGGACAAAAAGCAAATAAATCAGTTAAATAATGATATATAAAATGCTGTAGAGGAAATGTAACAGGGATGGGACAGAGAGTAGCACAATGAGACAAAGTATGGCTTTAAAACAGTTGGGTAGGATGGGATGGACTGTCCATGGAAATGGGGGATGGGCTGGAGGAGGGAGTCTGTGAACATTGGGGATTTGCAGATACGTGGTTGAAACTAAAATAATTGGAAATGTTCTCTTGGAAATCATTGACAATGATTAGTAACAATGTTTCAATATTTGTATATTAATTGTAACAAATGTACCATCCACATGTAAAATGTTGTTGGTAGGGGAGAGGGGAAAAGAGGGAGGATGTTGGGTGTATGGGAATCCCTTATATTCTGTACATGACTTTCCTTTGAGCATGGAATGAAGAAAGTAAGACATTGGGAGAATAAATGGAAGGAAGTTTCACTGTTCACACAAGACAACAGATCTTGCAGTGATGAAAGAAATAATGTCAATTTAAAATATATATATAAACTTTTAAATTATTTTTATTCCAATTTTTAAATTTTTTTGTATTTTGTGATTTTTTAAACCTGTCATTATTTCATTCTTATTAATTTTATTTAGCTATTTTTTTTGTTTCATTTTGAAGAAGTTTTAGACCCCAGAGGGGTTACTGCTGTGGGGGGAGGATCATTGGTGCAGGTTGTGAGTGATGGGGGATGCATGGGAGGAGGTTCACTTGGGGAATGCCTATAAGGCATATGAATGAGTTCAAATTTTAATGGGACATTGTCATGGTGGGTAGAGATTCACACACTAACTGAAAGAATATGGAATTCCAATCCTGGGGAGATCTGCCACATTCTCTAATGGGATAGCAGAAATGCCAGGAGTCCATGAGCAGAGATAAGTGAAGGAGAATGGACCATTGATGGACTCTTGATATTGGTGACTGTGCTTACGAACATTTACTTTTGAAATTGAAACTTAGCCTAGCGTTATAGGTTGCCTAAGAATTACCTCCTGAGAGTCTCCTTGTTGCTTAAATGTGGCCTCTCTCTAAGCCAAACTCAGCATACAAATGCACTATTTTCCCCCCAATGTGGTATATGACTCCTAGGGAGGAGCCTCCCTGGCACTGAAGGATTACTACCAAACACTGACTAGTAATGTAACTGGAAAAAGACTGACCAAAAGGGAGGAAGAGTAAAGTCAAAAGGGTTTATATGGCTAAGGGACTTCAAAGTGAGTTGGGAGGTCATCCCAGAGGTTATGCTTAGGGACATCTCAGCAGTATCTCATTGACTGCCAGAGTAAATATTGCCTCAAAGTGTGGGGAACCTGAGGGCTAGGGAGACATACAGACACTAGGCAGGGCAGACAGGTAAGGAGTTTGGTGCCTGGCCATGGGGCCCTACATTGGAATTTATGCTCTCCTGTGTGACAGAGCTGGACTAATTGTCTTTTCCCTACACATGGCTTTTCTGCCCCTTCTATTCAACCTACAGTTAGTACTAAAGTTGATAGGTTTTGACTAACAGACTTAAATCTTTTGGCTGTCCATGTACCTGTCAGACCCTGAATCTCAAAAGAGTTGCAAAACGTACTCTCTACTCCATAGGACTCACCCAAGACAATAACAAGGAGATGATGATGGACAACCACCATCCCTAGGAGCAGAGAGAACTTGCAACTGCAAGCAAGATAGTCCCATCCATCTGCTCAATGGGATCTAATCCCCTTCTCAAGTAGAAGCAGAGTGGGCATCACCATCCCAGAATCCTCAGGATTAGGAAATGAACAAAGGACTATAGTAGACATTATTATTCTGCTATACACTTATCATGAGTCTAGAAATGGAAGAACTTTATCATTGATGTGGAGGCAGTGTCCACTGAAGGTTTTGGGGAAGGAAGATGGAAAAATAGGTGTAATATGGGGACATTTTCAGGACTTGTGAATCATCCTGAATGACATTGCAAGGACAGATTTAGGACATTATAGATCTTGTAATCATTTCAAAATTCTACGGGAGAGAGTGTAAACTACAATGTAAACTATAATCCACACTTAGTGGCAATGCTCCAAAATGTGTTCATCAAATGTAACAAATGTATCACACTGAATGAAGGCTGTTGATAATGTGGGAAATTGTAGGAGGGGTAGGGTACAAGGCATATATGAATCTGCTATATTTTTTATGTAACATTTATGTAATTTAAGTATCTTTGAAAAAAATTTTAAAACTATATTAAAAAATATATGAATAAAACAGTCAGTGAAGGAAATCCTCCCTAAACAGGGCATGTGAACTGTGGATGAGTGATGAGGAAGAGTCAGCATGAGAACTTGAGAAGAACATTCCTCAAAGCAAGAAGAGATATAATAAACCCAGAAGGCATGAATAGGGACAATGTCAGGGAAGAAAAGTGCATATGGGTGAGTGTGCCAGGTGAAGACACAGAGATTAGTGAGTGGAAGCAATTGTGCAGAGACTTATGCCAAGACCATTATAATTTACTCTAAGTTTGATTAAACAGAAAGTTTTCCCTCTCCTAATCAGCTTATCACAGCTCCTCTAAGTGACTTTTACATGGGAGAAAAAATGCTAGAAATTAAAATTTAAAAAATGGCATAAAGAGGGAAAGTGGATTTCAATACTGTGACGGCACTAAAGGTGTAACAAAATGAGGTTGAAAGTACAGAGGTGGGAATGCTCTTAACGCAAAATGACAAGGGAGGATCACTGGTTTAGGGGGTTGGTTGGGGGGCATTTGGGACAGGGTGCACATAGAGCAGCCTTCTAGGGAGTGTGTGTGTTCATTCTGCCATAATGTGTTGTAACAGTGGGCGGAGACCCACAAAATGAGTGGGAAGTAGTTGGACTCCCATTTTTGGGAGGACCAATTTGTTCAGAAATAGGCATGAGTCTCTCAAGAGCAAGAGCAGTTCCTAATAGGGAAGAACAAACCAGTGTGTCAAGACATCTTTTGCATGAATCTTGTCATCCAGCGAGTCAAGCCAGGGGGGTGTCATGGGCCCTGGGGGGATGGGGTGGGAAGAACAGACTAGATCAAACAGAGGGTATTTAGTGGTCAGTGTAAATGTTCTTCATTACCATACAGTGCATGGTAAATATCATCAAAATTTATAAAAGTATATGGTCTAAAATGTAAACCATAGTGTAAACCATTGACAATATTTAGTAGCTATGTTTCACTATTTGTACATCAGTTATAACAATGCTACCATCCACATATAAAAAGGTATTAATATTGGCAAAGGAAAGGGGGAGGATGTTGGGTATATGAGAGTCTCCTGTATTCTGTGTGTGACTTTGCTGTGACCTAAAACTTCCTTGAAAAAAAAAAAGAAAAATAGTGAGACACTGGGGAATGAGAGAGGGAAGGTGCCACAGTATAGACTGGACATCAGCTATTGCAATGATGAAAGGCAAAAGCCAAATTTTTTTTATATTTCCTTTTTTTAAATATCCCAATCAATTTTATTTTATTTTTAGTTTTTAAAAAATTTTGTGTATTTTTTCTCTTTCATTTAAACTTATTATCATTTCATTTTCCTATTAATTGTATTCAGCTATTGTAATGGTTTCATCTTTGAAGAAGCTTTGGATCACAGAAGGGTTACAACTGGCGCAAGGGAGGCTCATTGGTGTGAGGTGGCAGGAATGGGGGATGCATGGAAGGAAGTTCACATGAGCATAAATATAGGGTGTATAAAAATGTTCAAATGTTCATGGGAATTGTCACAGTGGGTGGAGAATCAAGCAATAAATGAGAGAATATTGAATTCCCATCCTGGAGAGCTCTGCCACATTCTTTAAGTGGGCAGCAAGAGTCCCCCAAGTGCAGAGGCAGTGACTGGCGAAGGAGGATGATACACTGATTGGCCCTGGTAATTGATGACCAGCCTTATAAGTCATTGCTCTTGAAATTGAAACTTAGCCTATTGTTATGGGGTGCCTAACGGTGGCCTCCTGAGGACCTCCTTGTTGCTGAAATGTGGCCTTTCTCTAAGCCAAACTCAGCATATGAATGTACTACCTTCCCCCCAGTGTGGGTCATGACTCCCGGGCATGAGGCTCCCTGGCACAAAAGGATTGCTAGCAAACACCAACTAGCAATGTGACTGGAAAATGACCATGAATAAAAGGGGGAAAAGGTAAAGACAAATGAGTTTATATGGCTAAGAGACTTCTAAATTATTTGCAAGGTCATCCCAGAGTTAAAGTTTATGCATATCTCAGTAGGATCTGATAGAATTCCAAACTGGATATCACCCAAAATAGTGGGGCTCCTGGGGGCTCTGGAGACACACAGGTCCTAGTCAGGGCAGCTAGCTCTGGAGTTTGGTGACTTGCCATTGAGCCCTACTTTGGAGTTTGTGCTCCTGAGAGTGAGAGTTGTACTCAACTATGTCTTACCTGCACATGGCTCACCTGTCCCTTCTATTCTAACTTATGATTGCTGCTGGAGTTTGTAGGTAAACATCCAGAGACTGGAGTCTTTGGGCTGTCCATGTGCCAGCTGGGCCTGGAAGTTTGGTGGAGCAGCATCTCCTACTCTATACCTCATTGGACTCACCCAGGGCAACTGGCAGGGAGATGATGATAGACAACAGCCATCCCAGGGAATGGAGAGAATCTGTAGCTGCAGGCAGGATAATCGCATCCTTCTTCCCCATGAGATATAAGTCCCCTCTCAATTGGAGGTGGAGTTGACATCACCATCCCAGACTCCTCATGATGGGGGAAGAGCTATGGACTAGAGTGTACTTACTTGTATTCTACTACAGACATTTTGTAATTCAAGCAATAGAAGAAATTACAACATTGATGTGGAGCCAGTGGCCACTGGAGGCTCCTAGGGTAGGAAGAGGGAAAAGCATTTGTAATACAGGAGATTTTTGGGGGCTTGGGAATTGTCCTGAGTGACATTTCAATGACAGATATAAGCCATTTTATACCATAATATAACATGCAGATCTGTGTGGGAGAGAATGTGGTCTACAAATTGAACTATGGTCCATACTTGATGGCAAAGCCCCAGGATGTGTTTATCAATTGCAGTTGATGCCTCACACTAATGAAGGATGTTTATGTGGGGGTTGTGGGAGGTGTGGTAGGTAGAGCATATGGGAATCACTGTATTTTTTGTGTAACATTTATTTAATTATGTCTCTTTTTAAAAAATTTAAAAATTAAAAAAATAATTGTAACAAAGAACCAATGCCAGAAAGGACACACAAAATCTTCCCAGCAAAGATGGTGATTGAGTGTACATCTTTCATTTCTCTTCATCCTGATTTTAATTTAGAGGTGAATTCATAATACAATTAAGGTTGTTGCTGATCTTTGAGGCAGAATAGAGGAGAATCGATAATGATACTCATCCTCCTTAAATCAAATTCTTCTTCCCACAACCTTAAAAATTCCTTCAAATCATTTTACATATGTCCTTTTAACTCATTGCCAATCACCCATGGACATGGTTAGATAAACACTCAATTCTTGCTGTAGGTTCTTCCATGGCAAACAGTCTGATGTGGTCTCCTGGTACTCTGAGGCACTCTCACTCAATTTTTTCACTTTTTGTCAGTTATTTTAGCTTTCTGTATTTATCTTGATTATTTATATGTTTGTTTATTTGTTGCCAAAGACTATCCACTAGGAACTGTTTAGAAATGTAGGTTGTTTTACCAAACAACCTGTGTTCAAATCCTACCCTGGGGAAAGTGGAGTGGGCAAAGAGGAACTATTACTTAATGAGTACAGAGCTTTTGTTTAGGGTGTTGAAAAATTTTTTATTCCTGTTGGTGATGGTAGCACATTATTGTTTATGTAATTAATTCCATTAAATTGCATACTTGAAAAGTGGTTAAAGTGGGAAAATTGTGTGTACATATATGGTACCACAATAAAAATTAAAAAGAATACATATCATATCTGGAGCATTCATTAGTTCTTTCACCTAAAGTAAGCTATATTGATTATCAAAGCATCCATTAATCTTCTGGAAAGCAGGAAGAACATGTATTTCATAAGAGCCTTAGAGGATTAAAAAGGTGAATATTTTCAAACTATCTGAATATTATTGTATATAAATATGAGGTATTCAACAATTATTTTTTTTTGTTCTGTAGTTTTCATGTTTTTCATTAAAAATCATTACATTTTGTCCTCTTTTTTTAATCTGATTTTGATTTGGAGGACATTTTGATTTTAAGGTGAATTATTCAGAATGCTAATTTCATCCATCTGGCATTAATATTATTAGATTTACTATGAAAAATAAGTATGTAATTCATGGTATCTTAATGTAGTATCTATATACAATTACATTGTAAAAACAATTCATAGAATTTTAAAGTCATTCAGGAAAGGGACACTGAGAAATTAGTGAGAGAAGCAATAAAGACAATAACATTTATTAAGGACATACTTACGCCCCAGGCAGTTAACTGGATGTCTACAGACTCCTTTGTGTACTCCAAAAGTAACACTATCAAATACTTGCTACCATTTTATTGTACATATTAACAAAGCCTGAGATCAGGACAACCAGCAAGATGGTGGCAGAGTAAAGAGCTCCTAGAATCAGCTCCTGCCACAAGGCAGTTAGTAATTGCCCAAAGCTGTCCAGAAAACTTGTTTGGGGGCTCCGGGAGACCAGAAGTGCATCCTGCAACATCCTTGAAAGAATAGAAGGAGACTTCCCATCTGTATAGAAGATTCATAAGTAGAGCATTCCACACCATGGAGGCTGGTGCTGATCCCCCACTGGAGGCACAAGCCAACTCAGGAGTTGTTCTGTGGGTGGAATTGAAAGCTCCACTTCCCAAAAATGGGAGAGGAAGAAACAGTAGGGCACCAACTTCAGCTACTGATTAGTAAATTTGGTGGGCTAAAGTATAATCCAAAGAAGAGGTAAAGTTTGAACCTGTCCAAGTCAGAAAGAGGCCAGTAGCCCCCATCTTAACTTCATGCCTGACAGAGGGGAAGCAGGGCTGACTGAAAACCACAGTGCAATTAGGGACTGGTTTTTTCATCTAGATCAGATTGCCACTCTAACCTAAGTCCTAGGCCCACCTCAGGCAGGGAGGAAGCTGCGGGGAGCTGCACCAGCCTCTCCATGAAATTGCAGACCATACTGCAGAGGGTGGTGATCATCCTGCTTTGGCAATGCAAACCACCCCAAGAGCATTTCCATGGCTGGAATTGGAAGCTCCACTTCCCAAAAATAGGGGAGGAAGAGAGAGTTGGCCACCGAATTCAGTTACTGATTACTAAATTCAGCTAACTAAAGTATGACCAAAAGAACAGCTAAAGTTTGAGCCTGTCCAAGTCAGAAGGAGTCTGATAGCCACCATTTTGACTCCACCCCCAGAATGAGGGGAATCTTGGCTGACTGAAAATCACAGTAATGGTAGAGACTGGTTTCTTTCACCCTGATTGGCCTGCAGCCTTAGCATAGGCTTCAGCCCCACCTCTAGCAGGGAAGAGGCTGCAGGGCCCTGCACCAGCCTATCCAGGTAACTGCAGGTACATTTAGCTGCAACAGACTGAATAACCAGAAGCCTACCAGGGCAAATGTGGTCATTTTGGACCTGCACTATATAGATTGCTGCCCACACTTGCAGCAACATACCTTCCCCATGCAGGGGAGAAAGGGGCATGAGGCTTCATCAGTCTCTCTGGGAAATTACATTCTAGACCTGCATGAGTTGGATTATTCCACACAGTTGTGGCTATGTCCCTATACCTGGCAAAGGAGAAAGATGGGAGAAGCTTTTTTCATCCTTGGGGCATTGAGGGCAGCTTGAGCCTCCACAGCTTATAGCATCAACTACATCC
>JAQZBX010016793.1:0-36150 GCA_029593785.1 Cabassous unicinctus | reverse complement strand
AGAGTTCCTGCGACGAGGCTTTTTCGTTCCTTCGTTTCTTCGTTCCTTCATTCGCCGACACCGTTGAACTTCGTGACAGGCTTGTCACGGCTTTACGAATGAGAAGGCCCTCCTCGTTCGATGCGGCGCTTCCTTTCGCTGGATGTCACTCGAGCCCCACGTTGGGCGCCACTTGTCCCGACCCGCGGGACAAATCAACTGAGACTCCGAGTTACCCAGCGAAGGAATGAGGCCTAGACACGTGTAAGAAAATGGCTGTGCACTTTATTCTACTAACATAGCTCTTCCGTTGCTCTGCCGCGAGGGTTACAATCAGCTCTTTTATAAGCAGGGAAAGGGGAAGTGCATTAAGGCTTAGGTGTCGATACATGATTGGGTAATTTGAGTTGCTAGGCGTGGTAGAGATGGTGACTATTTACGCGCGCGCGGACATTGTGGCGCGAACAGTAACAGGATATGCTATTTTAAGAAGAAGAAGAAGAAGGAGGTAGAGACGGCCATGACAGTTGTATTCATTCGACATTGCCCCCAACATGTGCCATTATGGGTCATTTTATAAGAGATCTAAGTGCATGTTAAATCAAGGTAAATATTTATACTTTACATGGAGCAGAGTTATACATATTGAACCATGCAAACATTAATTATGATATCATGAAAACAGCACATGCTTCCAGGTGAGTAGTTTTAGGAGCCTGGCACTTGCCTGTAGAATTTTGAGTACCTGACAACCTTCTCTCTTTCAGTCCAAGCTTGTAGTGTTGCTGCTGATATATAACTCTCAATAACTTTGTGGGTTTCCTTTTTATGTCACAGGGATGCATTCCAGGTCTCATCCACAGATCTGTCTGAAATAATCCCTTCTCTATTTTTGGCTTCTGCCAGGATGGCTCAGCATCAATGCCCATCTACTTAACTTCTTTTGGAGCTTAAGCAAATCTATCTATCTATCTATCTACCTACCTACCTACCTACTTATCTATCTATCATAGTAATATCCATAATACTATGAATACATACTACTATGTTCAAGGAAATTTAGGATTTTTCTACCATGTTCCACAAAACTTTTCCAGCCTCTGCCCTTTGCCTGATTCCAGAGCCACTTCCATATTTTTTAAGGTATTTGTTATAACACCCCCTATTTCCAGTTCCAAAATTTGTCTTGGTTTTCTATTGCTGTCATAACAAATTTCAACAAACTTAATGGATTAAAACAAAACAACCTTTTAGCTCACACTTCTGCAAGTCAGGAGGTCTGTGGACTTGAAGCCCATACCAAGCTGTCAGCCAACCTGGGCTTGTATCTGAAGGCCTCCACTTTGTTGTCAGAGTTCACTTCCTTATTATCGTAAGAATGAGGACTGCTTCTACTTGCTGGCTCTCAGCCACTGGCCTCTCTTAGCCCCTTCATGTCATCAGTATGGATTGTGACATTGCCCCTTCCCTCTTCAAGCCAGCAATGAAAGTGGAGGCTTTCTCAGGCTTTGAATCTCTCTGAAATCTCATTATGATGCATCTCTTCTTCTTCCATCCATCGACAGTTCTCTGGATGGAACAGTTTATGTTATTATATTGAGCCCACCAGATAAGCAAGGACAATCTCCCTATTTTAAAGCCTGTAGCCATAATTGCATCTGCAAAATCCCCTTCTCCATGCAATATAATATATCCATAGATTCTGGGGAATAATGATTTGAATATTTTTGGGGGGCTATTTTTCTGCCTTCAACATCAGGGGACCATGTTATAAAGGTAGATTGGTAGATGATAGATAGATAGATAGATTTTATAATTCCTTTCTTAGCCTTACTGCTTAAGAACAGATGTATTTATATTATCTCCTTAATACAACTGACACTAACTTTAAGTTATTTATCTAACCCAGGTTTGCTAAATTGAAGCTTAATATTCTTCTGACTCCACAGCTAATTTTATTGACATCTTAAGTTAATAGATCCAAGAAAATCCAAAATCTCTATCTAAAATCACCTTGTATTCTTTCTAAATAAATTAACTGTTGATATATGTTTGGAGACACAATTCTCCATTTCATGCCCCTTCCACATCTGCCTTGCTGTGTTGTATATAAAGATCAGGGGAGATGCTGAGTGTGAAATCGGTGGTAGAACATCCAAAAGCAATAAAGGTGGACTTGTCAAAAGCCATCTATAATTTCTATTATAGAGTCCATGATGCGCCGGTGACGGAGGCACAATAGGTTTTGGAAGAGGCGACTCTTAGCCCCTCTTTAGCATATTAAGTGTGCTTTTCACAAGTAAGAAACTATTTATTGGTATCAGTTTCCAATTAGAAATCCAATTTCAATTCTAATGGCTAAGTAAAGAGAGAAATTTCATTGCAGATTCTAAGAGCAGTTTGACTTTCAATCTTAGTTTGTAATGTCACCAGGTCAATAAGATGTTAATAAAATCGTTGTTTATTGAAGCAGTTATATATGCCACACACTGTTGCTAAACATATTTTACCATAATATTAGATTTATTCTTCACAGTGTCCCCCATAAGAAAGACCTGTAGTTACCTGCACTTTTATAGAAGATAGACCTGAGCATTAAAAAAAAAAAAAAGAAATTAACTTGACTAATGTCACACAAATACTAATTGCATAGTAAGTCAAGCCTAAGGTTGTCTGACTTCAAATACTTAATTACAATACTCGATTGGCTCCCTATGTTATACATTTCTATTATTCTTTCTGATACTTCATCTGGGTGTCTCAAAGCAAAGATTGGATAGAGTGAGACATATTTTGAAAATATAAAGTAAATTAAAATGCATAAGTATACATATAAAATCTGTTTACAATATATTATACTTTTGGATTATGAATAGTTATAAAGTGCCAATTAAATAGGCAAGAACACAAATATAGTCACATGCAAATAGTAAAACTGTGAGTACTGTAAAATATAATACAGCACATGCGATTCTCAAAAATAAATATTTTTCTCCACACTTGTTATGTGAGAATTTTTGCTTTTTCCCGTAACCCAGATTTGATGATGATTTGTATGAAAGAAACTGTAATTGCTCTCATAAAACAAGTACCTAATCATAATCTTTTTATTGTTTAAACAAAAATATTAGTGATGAGAGCAAAAAGCAAATTAGAGTCATTATTTGATCCCAACGTGCAAGAGTGGAAAAAAATAAGTATACACAAATAAGTAAAATAACATTTGAAATAGGAAAAATAAAAACAAAAACAAAAACTTGCCACTCTTCAACACAGAGCAAATATAAGGTATGCCTGTCATACCTTATAGTAATAGTAAGCCATATAAGCATGAAGAAATCTTGATAGGGTTAAGAGCTATAAATGAAATAAAATAAATCAGGTGCAGGTAGTATGAAAGTTAACATAGGAGGATGTTATCATATTTTTGTATTTATGAATGACAATTTAGAAATTCTACTATTGCACTTTTTCACACTTCATGCCATGGTCTTAGCAAATTAGGTACTAAAGCTTTGTGAAAGTAAGTAAAAGTTTGCTTTGGACATGTTTGCAAATGCAGGACATTTTCATAAGCCACCTGAAATTCACAATTAAATTCAAACTCTGGATAGAATTGGACAGCGATAAATCCCTACTCAGAAATATTTTCTTTGCAAATTTAAAGGGTGATGAACATATCAGTCAGGGCAGCTCTTTGCCTGAAATTTTTGTACTTAGGATATTTGGAACAGTGTCACAACATAAATGTGAGAAATCAGTATTTGCAGGTGCCAGACCCCAAGATGCATTTTCATGGAATAATGAATAGATCAAAGCAACAAAATTGACAGGTTGGTTAACTTTTATAACTAGAATGGAGGCATGCTCTTTGCATTTTGAAAGTATACAAGGGGGAATGGATGTAGCTTATATGGTTGAGTGCCTGCTTGCCATATACGAGGTCCTGGGTTAGATCCCCAGTACCTACCTCCTAAATACACACATACACACAGGATTGAATTTGTTTGCTTCCTGGGAGACCGATGAGACCATCTGAGTTTTTGCTCCCCAGGAAAACGCAGAAATCAACAGTGGAATACAAAATTCCAGCCCATCTGAGGGAAGTAATTGGTGCAGGAGTGCTATTTATAGTAGGTAATGCCTTTTGCCTCTTTGCATTTTGAATGAGTTAGTACTTCAGGTAAATTATATTATGACTGCCAAAAGGATTCCAGTTTTACCTGTAGAATGACCAACATCCCATATGTAGCTGTTACAGAATTTCCTGTAAAACACCAATAAACAACATCATGAAAACACAAACCTATCAAGAAATTCAGTCTGAAAGCCAACCTACTAATTGTGGGCAGGATAGGCAAATGGAGCTATTTTATGTGAAATTAGATTTCATCCTTGGCCAATTTAAGCCTCCGTTCATTCAATAGATTTCAGGTGATAATGAAAGTCACCTTTTCCTTTGCATGTAATTCAACTTAGAAACACTATCCAGATAATGGGACAGCTATTGTGCACTGCACTGTTTCTTTTAGAAGCAAAATCCACTCAGCCCATCCACTCATAACGCTTAGCCTTTCTAAACTACTCAGATATAGCAAGTCCCATAGATGAACAGTGAAGAAAAAAGGACCGTGGTAGAAGGATGAGATTTAACATGGCATATTGTTTAATGTGGGAATTTTCCCATAAAGTATTCTAGGAAGGAGCAACTACAGGAAAATCTTTGTTGCACTTTACTTTGAAAGCTTTAGATTTTACTTTTTACATGAGTTTAGTATATTATAGAAGTAGGCTTTGGAATTAGGAGAAGTAACATGTCAGTGTTACTATAACCTTGAAATGAAATAATTCAGAGAGAAATGAAAAATTAGAATAACTTAGCCACTTTCCTAACTGTGAGAAAGGAATTCAACCATCACCCATTGGACAATAAACAGAAGTACAAACCTTAACTTTTGGAAAATATCATGTTGGATAAATGTTCTCCATGGAAAAATAAATAAAGGAAAAATATCTATGGCCGTACATTGCTTTAGTGTTGGCCTTAAAGTTTTTAGGCTACTGTCGTAGTTTGTCGCGGGCTGCTTTACCAAATACCACACACTGGTGGGTTTAAACAGTAGGATTTGTTGTCTTACGGTTTGGGAGGCTAAAAGTTCACCATGGAAGTTCTGTCTGGACCTGCTTTCTCCTAGAGTTGTTGGCATTTCTGGCAATCCTTCCTTCACATGGCGATCTCTCTCTCATTGTGTCTGCCCCTCTGGTTTTCTCTAAATTATGACTTCTACTTCTGTGTCCAATTTCCTTTGCTTAGGAGTACTTCAGCCATATGGAATTAAGGCTGACCTTCAATCAGTGTGTCCACACCTTAGCATTTTCAAAGGTCCTGTTTAAAAATGGCTTCACACCTATAGGAATGCAGATTAACAATGAGACATGTCAAATTGTGGGGGACTAGATTCAATTCCCAACAATTACCTGGACTTCTTTAGAAGTCAACTCCATTTGCATTTTCTCTTCACTTAACTACAACCTGATGGGAACGAGTAGAAGGTTGAGATTATGGGCCCTAAAATAGATTGTGCCTTTTGTTGTTTCATCTCAGGCATGATGAAAATGAAGCAGCATGTACCAATATTCCTATTTTTTGTGTTCTACTACAGGATTAAAGTAAATAAGTTTACAAATGGTTTAGAGCACTGTAAACACTTGTTAAGTGTGTCTTTTGTTAGTAATATCATGTACCACCACACAGAAGCGTTTGCCACCTTGTATAGGCCCACGTGTCTGAGATTGGAACTCTTTAAATGTTGATGATCCAAAGTGGTCCCAAGTCAACTTCCTCTGCTGGGTTTCAAAGCTGATTCCCATCCTTATCCTTGACCTCTAAATGTTGAAGTCATCTCCATCACTGTCTTTCCATGTCACATTTCCATGTCACATGTTTTATGATCTTGTTTTTGACACACTTTAGGTCCTAAATGATTCTCAATAATTTTGACAATCATGTGGGAATTTACCCAGCTTCCGTCTATTATTGTGATTAAGGATATGCCCCATGTTTTCATCATCTTTTTTTCATTTCAGCTGGTATTTAGTAATTTGAGAGTCAGGACCTGAGTTCAACTTGCCTAATATCTCTGTCCCTCATTCCTTGATTTTTAAGAAATTTATGGTACACTGACAATATGGTAACTAATATTTTAACTGGAAAACACAAAGAAACATTGTGCCATAAAACCACTTAAATACTTGCCAGAAACTCCATGAGAAATGACACAGGTAAAAATGGTTATCTCTAAAGTAGGAGCTCCACCTTTTTTAGATTCAAGGGATGAGGCAGCATCAATCAATTAGAATGAATTTAGACCATAGCATGTGGACAATATGGCATTCAGTTCTGTGGCCATGCTTTTGCTTTATCTCTGCTTTACCTAGAGTGATCTACTCAATTGTCCTAGTTTGCCAGAGTTTCTATGGCAAAAACCACAAAATTGGGTTAGCATAATCAACAGGAATTATTCTCATGAATTTGGAGGCTAGAAGTCCAAAATTAAGGCATTGTCAAGGCCATGATTTCTATCTAAAGTAAGTGGCATTCTGGTGCTGGCTTGCCTCAATCCTTAGGTTCCTGAGCTTGCATCTTGGTCTCCCATTTTACAGTGATTTCTCTCTCCTTGTATCTGCTTTGTGGGTTTCTGTTGATTTCCAGCGTCTTCTTGTGGTCTTTCTGACTCATTGCTTCCAAATTTTTTCTGCTTATAAAGAACTCCAGTAATAGAGATTAAAGCCCACTCTGCTTCACTTGGGCCACACCTTAATTAATAATACATCTTCAGAGTGTACTATTTACAAATGGGTTCACACCCACAGGAATGTGGATTAAGATTAAAGACAAGCTTTTTGTTAAAATTCAATCTAACAGATCCTGCACTCCAGACTACAGAAAGATGTGTTCTTCCCACATGCAAAATACATTCACATCATTTCAATACATCAAAAGCTTTCTATCATTTCAGAACCAACTCTAAATCCAAGGGATCATCAAAATCAGTTATGAGTGTGGTCTATCTTGGGACAAAATTCTTCTCCATCTGTGGACCTGTGAAACCTAGGAAACAAGTTATCTGCTTCCAAAGTACAGTGGTAGAACCAGTGCAAGATAGACATTCCCATTATAGAAGGAGAAATTGGAAGGGAAACCAGGATCACATGTCAGCATGTCTGAAACCAAGAAAGGCAAACTCCATGCTCTTCTCAAAAACTGGGGTGTGGTGCCCACCTTTTCCAAGTATTGGGGTGGCAGTCACACTGTCCTCGAACACCAGGGTATATGCCCTATCATCTCTGAACACCAGGTTTACAGTCAGGTTCTCCCCAAATGCTGAGGTAGAGGCCCCACATTCTTTGAGCATTAGGGTGATGGCTGAACTCTCCTGAAACACTGGGATGAAGGCCCACCTTTCCAAAGGCCCAACAGAAGTCTCTTTTAGCTGGAAGACATCTCTTTCATCCAGACCTCTTATCTCATGGTCCTGCACTTGAAGTCATTTTTCTTTCATTTCATTTCATCTTCATTCCTTTCAGTCCAGGCTGATATACTTTGGTAAATACAAAATTCTCAAAAACTTATCAGTTTTGCATGCAGTTCAACAGGGTCCAAGCCACCAGACAAAAAGATTGTCTACAGATCCTTCCTGTATAAATGCATTTCCTTCTTCTGAAAAGACTGACTGGATCCATGAGCCATATACCTAAGCTCCTTAGCAAAGGATGGTTCAGCTAAACCTTCATGGGGAACCCTATCCTCTGGAAACTCAACTCTTAAGGGATCAGGGAAGGCCCAAATAGAGCCATTTCTGGCCCTTGTATCACAACATGCTCTCTGGATAGGCTGAGAATTTTCCAAATCATCAGTTGTGGGTTCCTTTTTGCTTAACAGTTCAATCCTCAGTGTATTATGTTCCTCTGTCATTTTCCTATAATCAGCAAGGAGGAACTAGGCTGCCTTTGAATACTTACCTTGGAAATTTCCTCAGCTTAATATCCAAGTTCATTCTTTACTAGTTCTTTCTTTCTGCTTTCATTCAACATCAGAACGCAATTTTGCCAAATTTCTTTGCCACTTTATGACTATCACCTTTCCTCCAGTTTCTAACAACACATTCATCATTACATTCTAAGACCTCATTAGAAGCACCTTTACCATCCACCTTTATACTAACCTTCTGTTCATTAAGAATTATGTAATCTCTAAGATGATAGTAAAATCTCCAGCTCACTAATATATGAACCCTTACCAGAAATGCCTTTGATATCCATATCTATTCCAACTTTCTCTTCAAAGAAATTTATGTTTTTCTATCAAGGGCCTCAACATTCTTCCAGCCTTTATACATTACTCAATTTTCAAGCCACTTCCAAATTTTAGGTAATTTTAATAGCATCAGCCCACTTTCTGGTACCCAATATTCTCTTAGATATCCAGAGCTTCTTTGATAAATACCAGACAATGGGTTGGCTTAAGCAACAAGAATATATTGGCTCATAGTTTGAGAGGCTAGAGGTTCAAAATCAAGGCATTGTCAAGGCCATGGTTTCTTCTCAAAGTCTATGGTGTTTTGGTATTGATTTGCCACAGTCCTTTGTGTTGCTTGGCTTGCATTTCTGCTACTCCTCATTTGGCGATTTCTGTCTCCTTGTATCTGCTTCTCTAGTTTCTGCTGACTTCCAGTTTCTTTCTTTGGCCTCTCTGACTCACTGTATTGGAATTTCTTCTGCTTAAAAAGGTCTCTAGTACCCGTGATATAAATTAAGGTACACTTTGCTCCACTTATGCTATACCATAATTAATGATACATCTTCAAAGGACCCTATTTGCCACTGGGTTCACATCCACAGAAACAGTTTAAGAACATGCCATTTTGGGGGATATGTAATTCAGTCTACCACAGCAATCTACTTTCAACACTGGCTACAAGTCATCATCCTACTCTCCCTTTATGTTAGAGTTCTAAGGTGGTCCCAAGATTCCAGGTCTCTGGTCTGTAAGACTTTTATAATTCCTCTCCTTGAGTGTAAGCAGGATCTGTGAATATGATGGGGTGTCACTCCTATTACTATGTTACATTAATTAGGCTCCATATTATATTGTGAAGAGAGATTCTCCTCTTGGAAGATTCAAGCTGCTCTCTTGTGAAAGAGCCCCTTGTGTAGGACTTGAAAGTGCCTTGGAGGAATGAAACCCTTTGTGAAAGAAACCCTCAGCAGCTAGCCAGCAAAAAAAAATGGGGATTGAGACCTACAACATAAGAAACTGAATTCTGCTAACAACCTGGATAAGTTTGGAAGAGGACCCCCAGCTCAAATGAGAATACAAATGACTTATACTTTGATTTCAGGTTGGTGAGACTCTGAAGAGAGGACCCAGTAAACCATATTCCAGACTCCTAACCTACAAACACTGAAAAAAAACGAATGTATTGTTTTAAGCTGCTAAATTTGTTACATGGCAATAGAAAACTAATACATCCCTCAAAGGCATCTTATCTGATCTTCATTCTCTGGCTCCTCAGTCTAAAGCACTCCAACCCACACAGTCAAATAACTATTATGTTGCCTTGCTTGTTTTCTTCATGGAACTTATCACCATCTGAAGATATCTATTTTCTGGTTGGATAATTAAAAACTCACGTAACACTAAAAAAATAATTGCACTCTACCCACGGGATCTAAGTCCCCTCTCAATCAGAAACAGAGTGGGTATCACTGTCCTAAAATCCTCAAGATTGAGGATTGAACAAATATAAGGGGGGAATGCAACTAGAGACTAAAGTAGACATTATTATTATTCTAGCAATGGAAGAATTTGTGACATTGATATAAAGGCAGTGGCCACCAGAGGTTCTGAGGGGAGTGAGAGGGAAAAATAGATGTAACATGGGACATTTTTGGGACATAGGAATTGTTCTGAATAACATTACAATGACAGATACAGGCCATTATACATTTTGTCAAAACCTATAAAAAAGTGTGGTGCAAAGTGTAAACCATAATGTAAACTATTGAACATGGTGAGTACTAATACTTTAGTATGTGTTCGTCAATTGTAACAAATGTACCACACTAATGAAAGATGTTGTTAATGGGGAAAAGTATGGGACAGGGAGGGGGTGGGCTATATGGGCATCCCTCTATATTTTCAATGTATCATTTATGGAATCTAAAGCTTCTTTAAAAATAAAATAAAATAAAATAATAAAATAAAATAAAAATTACATTTTATGAATGTATCAGTCCTTGTTTCTTATTCATTTAAAACTCATTCTCACCCCATGAAGAAAACAGAATAATTATGTATTTTACAGAGGCCATTCTGGAACACTGATATATTAAGTAATCCTTTCAAGAAAACATAATTGTCAAATGGAAAAGTTGGGATTTAAATCCAGGTTTTTCTCTTTCAGTAGCTCTCATCATATTATTCTGCCTTATATAATATATTTCACATTTTATATTATTGTTCCTGTAGCCATTTAATTTATTAGTGTACTCTTCTTACTGGAAATTCTGGCATTTTCCCATCCAAAGATAGAAAAATAAAAGGTAACAAGTTTATGATCTCATATATAGATCTAAGGATTTATTTTGAATACTTTATGACAAAATATGCTTCTCGTTTTTCACATGATGATTGAAATGACAAAAATAGATTTTTCTTTTGGAACATAGTTTACATTAAACTATTAAAGCAGTAAAAGCAGAAAATCCAGAGAGACACTTTAACTCTATGAAGATCAGCTGCAAAATCGTTTTTCTATATTACATTGGAGTCTCCAAGGGATTTATTTGATAGATATGGCATGAAATAACAAGCAAAACATTGCTAGAAACAAACTATAATTGTTATAAATGCAAATTATTTTCTTAGTAAAAAGCAATACATTTTTATTGTGTAAAATTTAGATAATATTGATTTTAAAAATCTAAGCCTCACATGCAATCCCATGAATCCAGAGATGGCAATTTTAATAATTTGGCTATAAGATTTCAGTATTTTTCTGTATTTATATTGATGCAAATGCGTTCATATCACACAATATTTTTAGTTTTTTTTCCAGTTCACAATATGTTGCAAAGATCTAGTCATTGCATATTTCTCTATATTACCATATTAATTATTAGATTTTAATGGATGAATCCAAGAGAATTTTCAGTTGTATAACTAATTTAATGTACAAGTGGGAGAAAATTCTTGTATATAAAAAATATGAGCACATTCATAGAATCAGAATATAGAATAAGTTAACAGGGGATGGGGTGGGAATAGGGAATGGGAGGTTAAGCTTAAAACGTACAGGGTTCCTGTTTGAAATGATGGAAATGTTTCAGTAATGGTTGGTGGTGATGATAGCACTACATAGTGGATGTAATTAACAGCACTGAGATATATATCTGAATGTGATTAAAAGTTGAAATGTTAAATTGTATATATGGTAACAATACATTTTAAAAATCCCTGTAAGTTTACTATACAAACACTGAACCCTAAGTTAAACCATGAATTATAGTTCATAGTACAATTATAAGAATGTACTATCGTCAATTGTAACAAATGTTCCACACCAATGCAAGGTGTTAATAATAGGATGGTATATGGGAATCCTGTATTTTATGCATGATTGTTACATAAACCCACAACCTCTCCAATATAAAAAATGAGCACACATATTGACATATTTGTCAATTGACATATTTTCATGATAAATTCTTAGAAGTAAATTGTAGTATCAAAAGGAATATATATGTACATACATATACACATATATATACACATATACCTACAATGTGTATATGTATACTGAAAATGTTCTATGTAAATTATGTACTCATCCATAGGTTGCATCTAAGCATGCCCATCTTCACCCAAATTGAATTTTGACATTTTCAACATCACTAACAATTAAATAAAAAAAAAAGACAACTCAGTTGTTAAATTGTATGTGTTAACTCATTTTATTGAAAAATGTGTACTTCTTTTATCATGTTATTATTTTTTTCCTAAAGTATTTTTTTTTTCTGCACGTTTTCTGCGTTCTCTCAATATGTGGAAGTTTTTTGTCTTTTTCTTCTCTGCTATATGGCTCTGATACACATTTCTGTATCAACACCTTTCATTTAAGACTTGATATTTTAAATGTATACTTTATCTAGAGTCAAAATTGCCTATCCTGACTATTTCATTTAAATGGAATCATACCAAAATAGGTATACTAAATAAGGTGTAACAATATGGATTGCAATTATGAAATCATTAATGAAATATAATATATAAATATAATATATAGACTGTCCAAAAGGAAAAAACTATAAATGATATTTTAAGTTGATACCAAATGCATTAGTAGACAGTATTTTCAAGCCTATGTATTGCTTCCCCCTATCTAGTTATTTCTATAAAGATTATCCTCCTTATTTTCTAGGTCCCTGAGTTCTCGGTCTCATCTCAATTTGCCCTTCCAAGCTCTTTCTCATTTTGTTTCTAGCTCTCCCTCCTATAGTAACAGTGTATCCATATTACTGACTTTGTAATTATTTTTTTTTTTTAATTTTAGGAAAGGTAAAACAAAACCATGGGTGGAGGAAACATAAAGATACTGATTGCTCTGTGTTAGGATGGGAGGGTCTATGGATTGGCTGGGGAAAAAAGCAAAAAATTTTCTGGGTTGATGTAAATATTCTTTACTTCTCTAAAGGGATGGTTTATTTGAATGTGTCCACTTGTAAAAATTAATCAAACATATCCTTAACATTTGTGCATTGCTTTGAATATTAATTTTACCAAAAAAAGAGAATAATGAGGTTAGCATCCATTTCATAGAAAGTTGGTAAATGCAAACATATAAATAAATATAAAGTCATAAGGGAAAAGATTAAAACCTCTATTCTTTTATTTATAAGCTTCCAAAATTATCTATAGACTCGCACACAATAAGAACAATGAGGAAACAACCCATTTACACTCACTACAACCTCATCTTTCCCAACAATCTTACTATTTCAATGAATTATGACATTCCTTGATAGTTGTACCATTTGTAATTTTCACATTCTGTCCAATAGCTTTGTTTCCAAGAGTTGTTTAATGTTAATTTTGTAGTATCTGGATTACTTTATTTTTCATATTCACTTCTCCAACAAACCCTTTGGTTGCTTGGATTTTATCATCAATACTTATTTCAGGGAAGACGGATTATAATTTTAGGAAGAGAGACTTTGCATTTTTTTCTTTTTTTTAGGAGGTACCAGGGATTGAACCCAGACCTGGTACATGATATGTGAGGCAGGTGCTCAACCACTGAGCTACACCAGCTCCACATGGAAGGGGCACTTTCTTTCTCTGAGGAATCTGTATATATTGAGCTACTGTCACCAGCATTGAATTCTGTCATAAAAAAGCCTGAGTCTAGCCAAATGTTCCATCCTAACTGGGGATTTTATTTAATCATTTTGTCTGTTTACCACAATAAATTTTAATTTATTCTTTTTTGTTTGTTTGTTTGTTTTTGTTAGTTAGTCCAGCAAAAAGAATTTATTTGGGAAATAGGGGGAAGAACAGAGCTTGCTGAGAAATGGGAGAGAGACAGAAATATGTAGCAAGATTTGTTGGGGGTTCCTCTAAGCAGAGGGCTCCTCTAGGCAGAGAGAGACTGGATAAGTCACAATATTTAATAGTACAAATGAATACATCCTAGAACTTGAGATACCTTTCCAATATGCAGATTAATGTCATCGTCCATCTCAGGAATATTTTCTTCTATTTTTTAAAGAATATTTTTGGTTATTTTTTCATTTCTTATTTAGGAACAGCAAAAATGTGTATAAACAGTTTCCTTTGACCCTCATATATCATATTTTATTTCAAGTAATTTTTAGCTCTTTTATTTTCTATAGTTATTTAAAGTTTTGACTATGTTATAGTGTAAGCAGGTCTGGTTTTGCAGCCAAAGGCATGGATTCTATCCTTGCCTAATTACTTATATCAGTCAGCATCCAGATAGAAACCAGAAAGCACCCCAGATAAGTAATATATAATTTACTTTAAAGAAACAGTATCAAGATCTTTGCTAAAAAACTAGATGTAACTAGATAAATGAAAAGGCAAAAGAAAACCCCAATGGTATTATGGAGCTAGCGACTGCAGGGTATAGCTACCTCTACTAAGGCTGGAAAACCCAAAGTAAATGGTTAGAATGTTTAAACTTAGGAATGTGGAAGAGGGGATCTAAAGAACTGACATTCATACATCTGTGGAAGAGTCGCTGCTTTGTTCTGGAAGTCCTTCTATGGAACAAGATAAGACTAGCAGCTAAATTTTAGAATAAAAAACAAACTACAGACAGGTTTCAACTAAATATCCCTACGACAATTAACTGCTACTGTTGGGGTGAAGAAGTGAAACTGTAGTGCTGATGAGAAACAGGAAACTCTGGGAAAAATATGTTCCTCCCCCTCCTCCCGCTTTCCAGTTTCACTACCAGGCTCTCTATTGGAAGAGATTTAGAGAAGCGCTTGGTGATGCTGAAATGTGGTTTGCAGAGTGCCAGCCACATCTTTGCAAATTACAGGCAGAGGAGAAGGATTAGAGTTGAGAGACAATTGTTTAATAATGAGCATGCCACTTGACTGTTGCAAGGACAATTATCATCTTAAGGCTCAATTTCTTATCTTCAAAAAATAGATGGATACCTAGCTCGTTAACTAGCTAGCTATATAGATAGGTAGATCCACAAAATGTTTAATATATGTGCATATATGTATATGCACATACATATAAATTAATCCAAACACACACATACATACACACACGTATCCTATACCAGGCCAATAGATTTATTTGATTCTAAATGTGGGAAAAATTATTAGGGTACCCTAATCAAAAAATATATGACTTTTAAATATTTGTAATGGAAGATAGAAGCTAGAATCAGTACAAATTTTGTTTTCATGTAGCTCAGTTTTAATTTTGTTTCAAAAGGGGAATTCTTTCAAGTTAATATTGTGCTTATAATACAAAAATATACTAACCACAAAGTATAAATTAAAAGTGTGTCTTATATGACATATACTACGATAATAGATAATATCCAAAATTGCAACTCTTCCAGAAAATTTTTCACATTTGTCAATACATAAATATGTTCTTAGTCTATACTTATCTTGTTTAATTTATGGAAAATATGGACCATCCAAATATAGGTAGGAAGCTTTGGCAAAGATGTCAGTACTTCGCAGGATTATTCTGAGGATCAGTTGATTGTGTGTATGTGTGGGTGGGTGGGTGCGTGGGTTTATGTAACAGAGATTAATACTTAAAATTGTGAAATATTATATATGTACATTTGCATATTAAAAGTGATTGCCCAATGCAAATATTCTCGCTGTACTGATTTTGTGATAATCGGGGTAGGTTAAACATTCGCTTTATTAGAAACCATGCATGTGTCCCCAGACCCAGTTTTTCTCTCTACGTCTGGTTTTTAGAATGCTGGTGATAAATTAAGCCAAATTTATTATATGACCACGCAGTATGGGAAAAGACTGTAACTTTGGGTATCTTTGGTCAACCTTAAGAGAGATAGCAGGAGGACAGATGTAGCTCTGGTGGTTGGGCGTCCATCTCCCATATGGAGGGACCTGGGTTCGATCCCTGGGACCTCCTGGTAAAAAGAAAAAAAATAAAAATAAAGAAGGCGTTTGGGCCACTAGGCCCTGTGCGTGGGTGAGCCGCCAGTCCCCGAGAGCCACGCAACAAGATGATGACATAACAGGAGAGTGACGCAAGGGAGACCCAAGACGAGACGCACTGGAAAACCAAGAACTAAGGTGTCGCTGGCAGTAGGACGCCTCTCTCCCACGTCAGAGATTCTGAGGATCGAATCCCAGTGAAGACAGGAGGAGAAGGATGAGAAGAGAGGGCAGGAAATGGACACAGAGAGTTGCCCAGTGAATGGATACAGAAACAGCAAAAACAGGGGGCGGGGATGTAAAATGGATAAAAGTAAATAATTAAACAAATCCTTAAAAGAATGTATAGGGGAGGAAGATACAGGCTATAATTAGTAGTAATACTTTGATGATGCTCTTTCAGGATTTGTTAAAAAATATTTCACAATGATCCAGGGTGTTTGTGGGAGGGTGATGTGTGGGAGCCCTGTATAATGTTATTCATGTTTGTTTGGTAAGATCATGATGTTTACCAAACACTTATAGTTTATGTATGTTCATGTATGAATGATATACTTCAATAAACTGTTAAAAAAAAAAAAGCGATTGCTCAGTGTATCAGAGTTTGACTGATTTATAAATATTTTACCACATGTGGTTCTTCTGCCCCTTTTATTTGAACCTATAATTTGCACTATACCCATTAAATATATGTCTCAGAGACCTAGAGCTTCCAGCTGTTCATTTGCCAGGTGAGCCCTGAATGTCAGCAGAGTTGCAGCCAGCACCTACTCTCTAGTTCATTGGACTCGCCCAGGACAACTAACAAAAGGATGATGATGGGGAGTGCCCATCCCAAAAAAGAGAGTATCTACAACTGCAAGCAAGACAGTTCCATCCATCTGCTGCGTGAGATCTAAGCTCACTCTCAATAGGAAGCAGAGTGGGCATCACCATCCTAAAATCCTCAAGATTGAGTAATGAACAAACATAAGGGGGGAATGCAACTATGGACTAAAGTAGACATTATTATTCTTGTAATGGAAGAACTTGTAACATTGATATAAAGAGAGTGGTCACCAGAGATTCTGAGGAGAAGGAGAGGGAAAATAAGTGTAATATGGGGCATTTTGGGGACATTGGAATTGTTCTGCATGATATTGCAATGATAGATACAGGCCATTATGCATTTTGTCAAAACCTATAAAATTGTGCTGTGCAAAGTATAAACCATAATGTAAACTATAGACCATGGTTAGTGTCAAAGCTTCAATATGTTTTCATCAATTGTAACAAATGTACCACACTAATGAAAGATGTTGTTAGTGGGGGAAAGTGTATGTGGAGGTGTGGGGTATTTTGGAATCCCCTATATTTTAGATATAATATTTATGTAATCTAAAGCCTCTTTAAAATAAAGGGGAAAAGTGTATTGTGACACGTAGATACAATTTAATTAATGTCTTTCCATTTATTGATCCAAAAAGACTTTTAAGCAGTTTTCAAATGCAAAGCTGGTGCTCAACCACTGAGCTATACCCGCTCCCCTAAGTAGCTAACTTTTGTGACTAAATACCAGCCACTGTGCTGAACAACATACTACATTTTCTCATTTAATCCTTTAAAAATCACAAGGGCTAGAAACGTTTATTATCCCTTTTTCATAAATGAAGAAACTGAGGCTAAGTTTACAAAACATGTTCAATATCAAGGAACTGGTGAGAGTAAGATTTTAAGTCTGTTTGTCTCCAAAGATACAGTTCTTAATAATTCATTCCACATTCCTATAGCAATGTGTCGTCTTACACATGCTAAGCTTGGGGCTGTGTCACTTATTATGATGAGGGCTTTTGTTTTGTTGTTTTTTTTGGGTACCTTACAATCATGTAACCTGAGTATTAAGCCAGTAACATTTGAGTCCTAATGTAGATAGGTGATTTAGGTCAGCAGGGCAGCACTTTTCTCCCCAAGCTCTAGAGGACCTTGCCTTTTGGAAAATATTTAAAAATACCTCATGATATAGCATGAGGCACTATGCTTTGAGGAAAAGGGGCATTTTTCGTTAATTGGGTTCAAATCAAATAAACTCTCTAAAGCTAAGGAAGGATCACCTTTAGGATATCAAGGTGAGGAAAAAAGAAAATAATCTTCTAACAGATTGCCTTGTTGATAGCATTTTGCAAATATACAGCAGAATAAATAGCACAGCACTGTATTCTTACAGTGCACAGGACAGGAACTTTTCATTTCATTCTTCCTCTTAACATGCTACCGTGGTTTCGCTAGGACAGCACCTACCTTTCACACAGAGAAAAGAAGAACAGTATATTAAGCATTGTGAAGAAGACCTGACTCAAAGTCAATGTTTATTTCACTCTATAACATAGAGATAGTAGAGTCACCCCAAAATACATTACAGCCTTGTTGTCCTTATCTCAACAAACTTGCACACACACACACTCACAACCACAGACATATGCCAAGCTTCTTGTTTACCATGTTCATGTATATCGTGGCGGGCTATAGTTAAACTTCCTTATTAAAATAACTAATGCAAACTTCACTTTTTCTTTCAGGTACCATTTTCCAATCTCCAGTTAACATTCTGAATTAATACTTTTAACCAGACCTATATTTTAATAGAATTCGGTTCCTCCTTGTCCTTTCCAGAGGATATAGCAGATTCTGCATCTGAACTTAACTTAGTGTATATACTTCCATCATTAGTGTACACTTAAAACGTTGTTTTTTTCTGTTTCTCTCTGAATATCCCATACACAGTGACATAAATGGCCTAATCCTATTATAAATTGCCAACTCTAGCCATGTCTAATTTTATATATTCAGGTGAAATGCTAAAGAATCAGAATTAATTTCCCAGAGGCATTTTCAAATTTATAAATTATATGCAGAATCTCGAAGAAAAAAAAAATACTACAAAAACCCTGTCTTGCTCCTTCACTATTTCTCTCTCCTATGGAAGAGTAGCAGGAATTATAATGGTTATTTGTTATCATCACATGTTATACTTTTATTTTTCTCGTTTTGACTCAGAGTAAGTTATTAAAACATAAATTAATTTTATCTTTGTTTTAAATTTTAAAATGCATGCAGAGAGATACAGATTCTTATTCATCAATGAGTTTCATACAGAGATAAGTTATATGCCATGGAAAACTCATGCTTTAAATGTGTGTTAAATATATATATGCGTGTGTGTGATATTGCAATTCCAACCATTTAATCAGCTGAGATTCAGGGTCTGTTTGGGCTAAAGAATCAGAGGTAAAACCCAAATATAAAGCCATTACACCCTAGTATCCATCTGTAAGATGAATAATTCCTATTTGATGTTATTGAACTTCAGAACTGCCAGCTTGAACCTCTGATTATCTTATAGAATGCACTAAAGGTCACAATCTCAGACCATGTGGGAAGATTTATTTGACTTCCACATTTTCAATACCTTTTGTGATTATGACAAAGACCAACAGGTGTGTATATGTATGTGTGTGTTTCCCACTGAATTAGACCACCCATTTCACATCAAACGAACTTCATGCTATGCTATTCCACAACAGTCTCTAAAATTATGGCAAAACATGATTGCTTTGTAGGCACATTTCAGAGTTTACCAATGTCTTGATACTTTACCTTGTAATCATGTCATTGTTGTTACAAGACATCAGAACAATGCATCATATCATATCTTTGAACAATTTTACATTGAATCCATTTCCTCACTTTTTTATTATTATGCTGCAAGTATTACTTTTATCTTGTACATTTATACCCATCTTTCACAGGATAGTGTTCTGTAATACCCCACGTCATTTATCCCACCAGAACACACTTGTATTTAGGGGTTTTACTCATTCCTTTGTTACAAAAGCTGAATGATGCTTCATTTTCTAACTTCCCCTTTCTTAAGTCATTCTCCAGAATTTCTCCAACATTCCTCATCAAAAGCCATCTTTTCTAAGGTAAAATTATGAGCACCAATAAAAAGTGGCATATATTTACTGCATGATGAGTCAAAAATACATATAAAAAAACTTCAACTATGTGTACCCTTGACTAGTAATCAGTGTCTGAAAACACGGTGTAAGAATATAATTAAGTATCTGACAAATATGTCATTAAAATGATGTGCATTCAATCACGGTTTACCATATCAAAATTTTAGAGACTACTTTGATATACGACTAAAAGAAATTAGTGAAATAAAAAGTAATATAGCCTTAAAATAGAATCCTAATTAAAATTCATAAATAGAAAGGTATTAATTGACAGAGTTAATATTCACAATGGAGTAACATTAAAAAGCTTACAAAAGAGTATGTAACCAATAATTTGATTTTGCATATTTTGCACATACAAATATGGAATATATGTTAAAATAGCATAGGTTATTAGTTTATGAGTGGTTATCATTATTTTTATTTTACTTGTATATTTATTCCCTATATTTCCTTCTATGAGCATATAATCAATTGTATAATAACAAAATAATTTGATTCCATATTTAGAGGGGAATCTACCATTGTGGTTACCTTGTAAGGGTTTTGAGATGGGGGAAAACCTGAGCAGTTGCTTAGATAGTTTTCTGCCACTAGAGAATATATGGATGCCAATGTTTCTAGTTTGATAAGGTGGCAACCCACAGTGAACGGGTGCCTGACTTTTCACTCGTGACAGCATTAACTGATTGGGGAATGGTGATTTTTGTAAACTGAAGGCGACTGTCCACACAGCGTTCAACTTTGAATGATGCAAATACTTATTTGTAATTATTAAAGGATGTTAAATATTTCCAGGAAGCCAGCAAACTGGAAAAATGGAAACCAAACTGAACACAGAACTAAATTAATTCCCGTAGCTATAATGCTAATTTAGGAAATGAAAAAATGTAAGAAACTTATTAAACATAGGTAACATGTTATTGGAGCTTTTATTTAAACTATCACTTAAATTAAAAAATTTTTAGGACAAAATAACATAATGCTTTTCTGAAATCTAAAACATTATGTAGAGATCTTTCACCAGATCAGAAGGCAGAAAAACAGAGGTAAAAATTGTGAAATAAAAGCAAAAAGACAGAAAATCTGAATTCCAGAAAACTTAATAAAAATTAAATTGTATTAGTTTGTTGAATATAGCCAATGAGAGCGAAAGAAAATAGTCTAATATTATCACCACGCTTTAGCTTAGGTTTCTGATTAGATGGTTGCAAAAACTAAAAAATACATACGTAGAGACAAGGTGCAGATACTCAGCAGGTAAAGGGAATTATGAGCCAACTTTAGAGAGAAGAGATGAAAGAAGGTACGGGAAGAGAAAGCAGGTAATACTGGTAAGCTAATAACTAAGCAATAGTCAATATAAGGTAGCAAATAGAGAATTATCTTTCCACATGTTTAAGAAATAAAGTATAAAAATGCTGCAGTGATTAGAGGTGAACTAGGGTAAATAAAGCTTTTTAAAAATGGCAATAATGAATATGAGCTATGTGCAAAAGAGTGAAGATTCAGAAGAGAAAAATTAATTCAATGGAACAAATTCTTAAATTATATGGGTCTTAAAACTTATGGAAGGAACAGCAACAAGGATTTAATTTAGGAAGAGAAGGACCAATCATTTTATCTTATAAGACTAGATAAAGAAAGCCTGTTTCTACAAAGGAGAAACTTGTGGGAAAGTACACAAGATGTCTCCAGTTTTATTGCAGAAGGAAGTCTTCTTTTGACAGTAAGAGTGAAGTTTCTATTAATGGCCTTATTGTTTGTAACAGTTTTTGAAAAATGAGAAAGGGAATTTATAAAGGTCAAATAAATGATTGTTAAATGGTCCTGGAGCACTATATCATTTAAATTTCAGAAATTTTAGTGGAACAACTTAGTTGAATGATTTTATTGAATTGCACTCAAATGTGATCCAAATGTGGATTGTAACAGTGATCCAAGCTTTTTTATTTCTTTTTCTTTATCTGGTTCATTGTAGCTGAAGTTAGGCTTTTTTGAAGTGGATTAAGGGTGCCGGTGAGAGAACATGGATATATAAATCAGAGGGCACTGATGGAATGAAAGTTCAGCTGGTCTGTATTCTGAGAAATGTTGAGGGAACAAGGGAGCAAACTCTGCAGGGTCTAGAATCCACACATGAGAGGGAGAAAAAATGAAAATATATGAGGTTTTGGCCAAAGACTTCAGCGTTGGATTTTAATGTTTATATGATGAAGGGTTTGTTGGGGATGAGGATAGCTATGCCATTGTTTCCTAAAGTGTGGTCAGGAAAGCTACCTGAATCAGAATTGCCTAGGGTTCATATGACAATGGGCCTTATTCCAGGCCTCACTGAAAATCTGAGGGTGCAGCCTGGGGTTCACCATTGTTGATACAGACACAAAACCTTGCTTGTAAGCTGTAGTGGAAAAATCATCGACAAAAGGTGTGATCTGTGTCTAGTAAAGAATGTAACCTTGCCCACAGAGAGGTCTGAACTTTGCCTTCATGTCCTGGGAGGTAATCTTTATGCTCTGGGACTGTCATACCTAAGAGGAGGGTCTTTGTCTAGAGGCTTTGGGCCATGTCAACAAGTATAATAATGTGACTTACGTTTGGGACTTTGAGTCATGTGGCATCAGCTTGACCTCCAGAGGGGTTGGAGATTGAGGTCAGCCATGTGGGCCATTGATCATGGAACCCCAATAAAGGATCAACGAGCACCCTTGGGTGGTAAAACTCCATGTCAAGTACTGGGAATAACAAGGCTATCCGTGCTTCCATAGGGAGAGGACAACTGAAAATACCACATTTGAAACTTTCCTGGACCCTGATTATGTACTGCTGCACTTGGCTGATTTTAATCTGTATTCTTTAGCAGTAATAAACTTAGCTGTGGTTGTAATGGCTTTCAGAAAGTTCTATGAGCTTTTCTAGTCACTTATCAAATCAAACGGTAGCCATAATCACCTCCAAATTTGTAATTGGGGTCAGAAGGGGAGGTGGTTTTGAGGCTGTTCCCTCAAATTTCACAACTGGTTACGGTATGGCAGAAGCTGAGTGAAGGTGAAACTAATTAGGATTTGGAAATTATCAAATTGTGAGGGTAGGATTCTAAAACAATCAAGTCTCTGATATTAACGACAATTGTTGGCATGAAGAGAGAAAAACAAAAGAAGAAATATCTTCTTAATCTGTCAAATAAGTGAATGTGGTCACAAATACATATGCCTTTCCTTGCTAATATTTAATAGCTTGAGCCAGGTAACATGTCTGGAGTAAGGATATGGATAGAGAGAAAGTTAGAAACTGATGGGTCACAGATCTAGAGTAAAACCTCAAACATAAGGGCTGGCCTTTACAGGGTGACCAGGTAATTCAATGTGACTTCAACAAATAGGAGTGAAAAGGTCGTGATTAATGTCACTAGTCTTTAATGTATAAGAAAGTTCAATATTCCAATACACCCTAAAACTTGAATTCACCATCTTTGCTCTATCATCATTTCTCCATCCCTGCTCCCCAGAGAGCAAAGTAAAAACTTGGCATTATTAGAGGTTCCCCCTTACGAGGTTTGTAATGATTAATAAGTCATAAGGCCATGCCTACATGTGCAAAGGTAGCCCATCTCACCCCAAGAATGAACAAAAGATCCATATCACAGTGGGAGTGGAGCAGATAAAGACCTTCACCCCTTCAGGGGGACCCAGGTGCAACAACCCCTCCCGCATTCTAAGAATACCTCACCTCCTAGCCCATTACCTCCAAGCTATATATGGGAAGAATTCGCTCTCATTGGCTATATTCAACAGCCCCTTATTGGCCCCAGGCTGTACTCCATCTCTAAACCCCTCCCCAGGGACTATCGTTTCCCTGCCTATTGATATACTGTATAAAGTCATATCCACTACCTTCCACGAGTGGGCTGAAGTCCCCCTCCATTGGGAGAGCATCCCAAAAAACTCCCTGCCTGCAATCATCAGTCTCCACGTCCCAGTGAGCACCGCCTTTTTCTCTAACAGCATGGTCTTGAGGTTTTACTTAAAGGAACTAAGATAAGTTCTCAGGAATAACGATAGCGAGCCCCCTTTTCATTGCTGGCATAACATAGCGGGGATCAGAGAAAGCCTGAGAACTGTCACCATAGGGCACCCAAGCAAGGCCAAGATGAAGGCCTTTGCATACCACACAACAAAATTCAGATGTATTTTTTTACTCCATTTACTATTGTGAAGAAATTCATTATATGGTTCCTCTCCTGTTCAGAATTAGACCAGGAACTTGTAAGACTAAAAGTTCAAGAATCTGGCAGCAAGGGCTTCATCTGAAAAGACCAATGAAATTCAGAGGCAGATTCGCTTAACTTTCCAATGAAGCACCAATCGCTATTAGCATGTTTTCCTATTTTAAATTCTCTCTGTTGTGGAAGAAAGCTTATCCACTGTAGAAGCACTTCTGCATAAAGGAAACATTATGTGGTTTGACTGATTATGCAAAGCAGAGAAAAGTATGTAGTTATAAAGAATTTAACAACACAGAAAATAATCAAATCACATATCTAGAGATTGCAAAGTCATTGAATATTACATAATGAAAGGCACATTTTCAATATAAATACCAGCTTTAGAGAATTTTTCTTTCTTTTATTCCTCATTTTAATTCCTCAGTATGGGAGCTCTCCAAACAGAATTAAAAGAAAGAAAGAAAGAATAGACTGACACAATTAGTTAATGGTTCTCATTCAATTTGGTTAGAATTGCTAATAAAGAGATATGACTATGTTCCAGAAGTTTTGGATCACACTAGACTCCATTTAAAAATAAATTAAAAATGTCCTCATATTTTAGCTAATGTGTGTGTGTGTGTATGTGTGCACGCATGTTTCTGAACTAGAGAAAGAGAGAGACAGGAGGCCGGCATGTGGATGTGTGGTATTGATTATACACAGTTAAAAGTCTACAATTTCATGTATTACTGTCTATTTTAGTGATTGGCTTACTGAATATACAAGAAGTTAGGCATTTAGAGTTAAATTTGCTAAAGCTGTTTCCGACACCTGGATCTTTTCAATACATGGACGATCCCTGACATATTCATTTTTTGATGCAGGAGTGAGATGTGAGTACAACTAAGATGTTACTGTGCTCTTTGCTGTGTACAGAAATGTGCAGAGTTTAAAGCACAACCAAAATTGCCCTAACACCTTTGTTGTTTCAGGATCTGTATCTAAATGAAAACTTTCTAAGACCCACTTGGATTCACAGGTAACAAAGACAGACAGGTGTAGAGAGTTATATTATACATTAAGTTAGAGCAAAGTGGAAATATGGGAAGGATTGACACTGCTAACACTACTGTGTCATTGTTGACCTAGTGCATTCACTATTAATTTCCTTAACCCAATCCAACCCATCACTCAAATTAACTAATGAATCCTGGGTCACAATGTTATTTCCTAAAATACTCAATGCAATATTTTAAAAGTTGTTACATCAAATCATGAGTTTTTCTATATTATTAAAATAACTTTATATCCATTGGATCTAAGACCAACAAACCCAATCCTAAACCACATTCTTTAGTGACCTACAACACACTGTATAGCTGTACTGGTTGTCGATATTATTAGTGGGTAGATACCTGCTGCAGTGAGCCTAACAGAATGCTGCTACCATCTAGCTACCCAGCTGGTCCGCTGGAAATCCCTTTAATTCAGCAACTAAAGAATTCATTATTGTCAGAGCTGGATTATCTAGAATTTGCTCCAGCTCCAAGGCCAGCAGGATAGATTGGTGCCACTCTAACTGTTAAAGATTTTGAATATCTCCTCTGCCCTAAATCTAAATCACCTCCCGAACTCAGTAAAGATAACTGAAGATGATACAGTCACAAGGGGCAATAGAAATTAAAGCAAAGGAGCACTTTATTTTTATCCATGTTAATGCTCAAACTCACAGTTTGCTGTGATATGGTTTTGATAAGCTAATTGTGTGGAGTGATTAAAGCATATCTGAAATTCCCCTAACAATTTTATTTTGGAATTTGCACCTGAATGAAACCTTACTAAAATCCTCTCTGATTCAAAGATAACAAGTTATTTGGCTAAATAACTTCACACCAAAAACAATACACTTACTGCAGGGGAATGCATTCAATGAGAGAAAGGCAACAAAAGAGCTCAGGGCTTAACATTTGTCTCAAGTGCCTTGGACCATCTAGCATAGAGCCAGATTGCTGCTGGCTGTCAAACAGGAGGGAAAAGAGAGGAGACAGCTGGGCCAGCTCACAGGGGACAAGTCTTGGGACCAATTACTCTCATACAGCATATGTGCAAGACAGAAAGGAAAAAGCATGACCACGCCTCAACTCCTGGGCTCTGCTGTAGCTCACAGCACCACAGTGGTATGGTAAGGAGACAAGTAGAGAAAGTTTCCTGACATTGGGCACTCTTTACTCCTGCCCAGAAATAAATCACCATCCTGCAATCTATCACTTGGCTAAATATTAGTGAATTTTATTATGCAGCTTTCCTAACAACTTAAGAATTTGTCCTTATCTATGCCTACAGATACTACAAGAATAATAAGTACAGCCCTTTCATATAGGTATTTTATACGTTGTACATTAGGCTTTTAAACTTGTTTTTGGATCAAAACTGGAGGCGACTGGATAGAGACTTTAAAGAAGAAAAGCTCACTGCTAAGTCAGAGCTTTGCAGAGAAATAGAAATTTGAGGCAAGAATCTGGTTCTTAGCGTTACAGACTCAGACATGTGATTTTTTTCCCAGTAGTTATTTTTCCCAACTTTTCAAAAGAACTGATGTATAAACTAGAATGTCTCCTTTTCTGTACAGAATCTGATCAAGGAAAGTTACCTAGAGTCTCTTGATGAGAACAAGCTATGGGACCAGTAATACTGGTTACTGCTAGAAATACGCATTTTCTATCTAGTTCAAAACATTCATCTTTGCTAGTCTGAACACAAGATCCTCTGGCGAGAGCTCAAAACACACTGATAAGCACTTACTCTAAGAAAAATTCACTTTATGTAACTGATTTTATTGTTGATAAGGATATTTACAGTAAAATTTTCTTTAAGTTTAGCCCAGTAGTCATCTTAATTAGATTTAGGGTATTGTTAGCCATATATTTGGGGGAAAAAAATTGGGGGAATGGATGGATTGCTTCTACCAATAATAAAGCATATTTGTTAGGTGTTGAGTTTTGAAGCAAATTTGTCAGTTTGTCATGGCATAATCAAGCTCTGAAAGAAAGTTACTTTAGCACCATATATGCTGTTATAACTCTCAAAAATCTTTGTGTGCTGCCTCGACATTCATCTTACTTTGGCTAAGCCACTTGCCTGAACATTGGCTATTAGCCTAGTTAATAAGCAACTTTCCAGCCTTGTGGTATAAACTTCCTCGGACCCCAAACCCACATCTGCAGCCACCATCCACACCAACCACACACTTCAGCCAGAACCCCCAGTTGTTCCCAAATGATAAGCTGACCATCCTCACTGCCTTTGGACCCGCAGGCCCTTTCCCTTTTCCTCCCCACATGTTTTCCTTAAACTAACCAATTCTTGAAGTCTGAGGGAAATCTACTAAACTTACCTCTGGACCTCAATAAAAGCACAACTCCACGGGTCCCTCTCACTCTGCCTGTATGCTCCCCACCTGCTGGTTGAGACCCCAAGTTGGTGGTGTCCTGGTATCAGAATATCTTTTCTCTTGCATATGGCTCTGGTTTCCCTTTGTGTCTCACCTAACCTCCAACCAGAGCTACATTTAAAATACAAATTAACTAATTCCAAACATGCCAAAAAGCATATAGTTGAGTCACACAATCCTTGAGAATAAGCAGGATTTTACATGAGGTTTTCAGGCATGTGTATTTTTGCATTAGTTTTGGTGTTTTTCGTTTTATTATCATGCTTAATTAAAGCTTCTGCCATCTATTTATATCATTCCCTCACCCTTCAAGTTGCCCACCTACCGATTTCTTGGCCACACTTCCTCCTTACCCTAAGTTTTGTCCCCTGACGTGTCCTTCTCATCAAGTCAAATCTAATAAGCTCTCATATGAAGTGAATTCCTCATCTGACTAGGCATCCAACATGTGATTTTCTTAGTTCTTTGATATTCTCAACTCCTGTGACCTTCAGCTTGTCTCTATTTCAGCCACCCACTTTCTTTTTATCTAGAATTGCAATTCTGAATTCTTGAAAACAAATGTTCCACTCCCTCCTCTAAGCCTCTTCTTGCAGCTCTGGCATGTGGCTGTCCCACCATACCCATTTTGCAGTTTCACCAAGAACTCCAGTGCATTTACGCCGCTAGCACTTCTTCATTGATCAGTCTCCCCTTCAAACCCCCACAATTGTAACTTTAATGTTCTCCTTTATTTCTAGACTCCATGGCACATCATGTTGATCTTTCTCTGGCCAACATGCTTCAAGTTATTTTCCTTACTTTTCCTTATATTTCTGTTTCATGGTGTGAGTAAAACCACAATTCTGTAAAATTCTAAATATTGGCTTCTCAGCTTTTCCATCCAGTTCCTAAATGCACCTGGAGAAAACAATACATTTAGACAATCTGGTAGCTTCATGCTGCCCGTGAATTACTCTGTATTTGCCTGGTCACAGTGACTATGCAAAAGTTACTCAAAGCACCTAGCCCCTCATATGCCCCTCATAGGAAGGATCACGACAGAAAAGAGTAGCCTCTTCCCGGGAACCTCATTAACTTTTTGTCACCACACCATATTGGAAGGGTTTATCTTCCTGGCAACACAACTTCAATAACTACAGCCTTTCTCTCCTGATCTTTCTTTGGACTCACCTGTTCCATCAAGTTTTAAACAAGTTTAAGAGCCTCACACATTTAAAAATCTGTTCCTTCATTTCATGTTTTCTCCAAGATAGCAAACAAAACTACTTATTTTATTTCTTTTCTTAAATAAGCTTCTTGAAATTATTGCAAAGGATCACATGGGTTCTGGAAAAAAAATCTACCAAAGAGTCTATGTTACCAAAATACATGGTTATTTGTTTGGGCAGAGATTACTGGGACTGGCCATTATGACACCCACTACATACCAAGAATAATAGGTACTCATGAAGGAGATATGATAAGCATCAAAGAAATAAAGAAAATCCATTTTCTTTGCAAATACAATTTAATATGTAAGTAAATCTGTAACACCACTATAATATAATTCTTCCACTAATTGTGAAGTTTTAAGTGAGATTTTCCACTAATTGTGAAAATTTAAGTAAAACTTTGGGTTACAGTTTCCTCATTGATTGGGAGCAAGAGATTTTATAATTACTAAGTTCCCTTCCTATTTTACAATTATGTATAAGTCCTTTTATCTTAAAACCTTTTTCTTCTGTCATACCACTTGGATATCATAACTAAAACAATCATATATTATTCCATGAATTTGTTTGTATAGCATTATTAATAGGTTTCTAAACATGTAGAAAATTAGAAAGCTCTGCAGTTGGGTTAGGCTAGGTGGGAAGAAATTAAATGCCTTCAACTTTAGTATAAACACATTAGCTTCATGTGACGATTTAAACCATCTAATTTGCATAATGAACATTTTATGCCACATTATTTGCACCTGGTTTACAAATTTACTGAGCTTTTCACAACAATTATCAATGATCATATCAAAATGTCAAATATCCCAAAGTGACATTTTGCTAGGCAGTTATCAAAGAGATTTGCTTTCCCTTTGATAATTGTTGACAGTTTAATATGTGGCAATTTTTTATGCAAGGGGAACTATTGAAAGCAAATGTGTTTACCCTTTCTTATTTTGCCCACACAAAGAATGAGGAAGGAAAAAAGATGTTCAGCCCTCTCAAAATCACAGCATTTAATACTGTTGCAGAGAGAAATGTCTTCAATTTTTACAACATATTTACTATAAAAATATTTGATTATAAATTAAGAAATGAAGGTAAGTGAAAAATACATACTTCATACCCTAAATCTTACTCCACAAATAACCATTTTAAAATGTATTTCCATAACTTTTACCACTTTATGCTGTGCAGCCATTCTTAAATATAATGGAGTCAAATATACACCCAATTTTGTAATCTTATTTTCATTGAACAATATGTCATAAAACAGTCCATGCAAATAAATATTTCTGTAAACATTTTGCTATTTATATTGAATTTAATTGTACTATGCTATATTTTATCTAAACATAGCCCCATTTTAGACACTTATTCCTAATTTTGTTATTATAATGAAGGCTACGATGAACAGCCTTGAAGTTCAATCCTACCATAGATTTGCATTTATTTCCTTGAGATAAATGCTTTGAAGCTAATTTTAGGTCAAAGGTTAAGATAAATTCTAATAGTCTTTAATCAGTATTGCTAAATTTCTTTTGGTACTTATTGTAAGGAGAAAATATGCTCAAAAACTGTTTATTGTTTTGCTCACATTGTTTGGATATTTCTATTCAATATTATTTTTATTATGTGACATTTTTAATACACTAATACATATAGGTATTGTTGGGGATTGAATCATATCCCCACAAAAGGCACGTTCAGGTCCCAGGTCCTGGTCCAGTGAGTGTGAACTTATTTGTAGATAGGACCTTTGAAGGTTTTATTAGTTAAGGTATGTCCAAACAAATGATGGTGCCCTGTAATCCAATGTAGCTGAAGTTCTTATAAACAAAGGAAATTGAATGGGGAAGGAGAAGCCACGGGGCACAACCAGAAGCTGGAAGTCAAAGGAACCCAAAATAGAGAGGAGAAGATGCCACCAGTGCATTTTCATGTGACAGAAAAGCCAAGGATCCCCAAAGATTGCCGGCCAGCCAAAAGATACTGACCCATGAAGGAAACAAGCCTTCTAGCTTCTGAAACCATGAGCCAACAAATTCCTTCCATTAAGCCAACCCACTGTGTGGCATTTGTTTTAAAATCTAGGAGACTGAAACAGATAGATCCTGAGCAGTATTATTGAAACTTTAGTTGAATAATGTTTCAGAATGTGCTGTGTAGGAGTAGGTTTATATGAAGTACCAACAGCAAAATCACAAAGATCCTAAAATACTGTGTCAGGTGAATTGGAAGGACAAAGGTTTTCATCAAGCTGAGCAAATATTGGAGATTGGGATTGTGTTGTCAATCATATATGAAAAGAAAAGAGGATTTATTAAACATAAATGAATACCAATGCCATTCCAGAAATAGGAATTAGAAGTTTCATAATAAAGAATGACAGAAGAATTAAGCATTTACTATTGGTTAGGTAGCCCTATGAATCTGAAGCTGATTGATTTCTGAAAAGGTTCCATCTCTGAGGAATCAGCCCATATTTAAAACTTGCCAGCCCTTTGATTCTCATGCCTTTGTGAAAGGGAACATGGAGAGCCCTGATCTTATTCATCCAAGCCTACACTCACATCCTGTCTGGGACCCATCTTAATACCAGAAGGAACATACAGGTTAGTTCTAGAGACGAGCACCTGTCTTACATCTGCCATTTCTTCTTCTTAAAAGCCACAAGTCTAACCGTGTCTCTGGAATGTGTGAGAAATCTGCCTTCTGGATTTATTTTAATTCTGCTAATTGCATATCCCAACTCCTATTTGCCCTACCTAGTTGAAATTCCTTTATAAAATAGAAATCATTTTTAATAATAGAATGAATAAGTATGGCATTGATCTTTGCATACATTCTTCTCTCATCTCCTTGGTGTTTAAATATTAATCTCTGGAGGTCCTCAGAGTATATTACAAAGACCTAATAGATTATTTATTTGAAAAATATTTAATATAGTATTTCTCTAAAATTTAAGACCAGTATTTTTATAATAAAATAAGGTATCAGTTGTTTTTAAACAAAATTTTAAAAATACTGAATGAACACAAAATTTTCTGGCATCTATCAGATTAGCTTATTCAAGTGCAGCTAACATTTACTAGGGACCAATTATGTACCAGGCATTTTGCTTTGTTTTTTGGCTAAAGTCATAAGACTTTGGGTTACATAACCCTACTGACATTTAGAAAATATAAGCCTAATATCTAAACTCAGGAGATCAGGAATAAATTATTAGCATAGACAATCTTTTAAAGAAAAAAAAAAAAAACAGAACCAAACTGTGAAATAATTGATAGTGTTAATGATTATAAATGATCTTGCTAATGACTTTAATAATTTTTTGTGTCAACATTAATATTTGGACAAAATCCACTTATTTGTATCTGATTCAGAGCCTGTGGATTGTAATATTGATCACTATATTGATTTGCTGTCTGGCACCAAGGAAGGCACTTATTAGCTGTCAGTTAATACTTCTGAAAATATGGAGCTGAATGTGCTCTTAATATTGTTTTGACAATTTAGTGGTAAAATGTCAAAACAATCACAAATCAACATATCTTTAATAATGTCACTTTCGTGTATGGCTAACATGAATGCCAATGTGGAGTCACTTTAAAAAAACAGCTCATTTATCCCCTTTCTTCTACGATGCCCATCACTTCACAATTGATTTACCAAAAAAATGTCAGAAAAACCATTCACAGGAAAATCTTAAAAATGTATTTAAGTTAATATTTCAAAGCTTTCTCTGAATATTTGAGAAAAATAAACAATATTCCATGCTCTGAGAACATATTAAGCATTTTGCCACTGTGAAGCATGATTTTGAAACTGGGATCTCCAAGCAAATATGAATGAATATTATTAGGCAACTTTCCAGAATTTAAAAATAAACTATCATCCTTGAAAATTAAGCATTACAGATCACACACACACACACATATGTACATACACACACATACGCATACACACAATGGAGCATAGTACTAGACTTTCCAAATGGTTAAATATTTTATGTAATAAAACTGAAAAAGAAAGAAATGAACTTTTAAGCATGTGCCTATACTAAGCCAAAACATGGAGCTTTGATTTTTTTCTCTGCCATAATACATTAAGTGAGAGAGAGGAAGGGAAGTAAGGGATCATAATCATGCATTTAGCAGCTACTATGTGAAGTCTCATTTAATTTAATTTATATAACACAAGCACTTGGGGAGCAAAGTAAGGTTCTTTCCAAGATGTTAGGAAAAAGAGAAACGCTGTCTGGCAGTTAAGCTAGCAAATAAGCATTTTATATAAGTCACAGTGTAAGTTATTAAGTCAAAGTTCTGAAAACAAAAACCTCTTGAGTTTGACTACCTCCAACTCCCATCCAGTCAGCATGAATCTGAACTTGGAAACGAAAACTTGTAAACACAAGAAAGACAAATTTAATTTATTCAATTGATGGAAATCTTTGCTAAGGAAAGTTTGGTGATTAACATGGAATAAGAAATAGAAAGCACAAAAAGGGACCACTTCATTGTGCTGATTCAGCACTGAACAGATGAGATAGATCTTGAATCTAGATGATAATCAGTGATCACTGATGTTGTCATAATGTTGAGTTGTATGTTTTTCAGGAAAAGAGATAACTCCTCAGCCTTCTTCATTATTTGGATAAAATGATCCTTGCTAGTACTTAACTGTTCTTACTTTTTATCCAGTCTTTACCTAGTACAGTGGTTCTCTGCAGAACCTTCAGGGTCAATTTATTTTATTACTTTATTTAATTCATTTTCTACTTCACTACCTCTACCTCCAAAACAGAGGGCCAGATTTTGCAACCTTGAGATCTTCTCTAAGCCTCAGTTTCCTTATACACAAAATGGGAAAAAATCTATTACTAATGAAATTATTAATTTTATTAATAATGAAATTATTCATTATTAATAATAATCTGATAATTGTATGAGCCAATTACAATAATGTATGAAATCACTTACTGACATGAAAGTATGTTAAAGATATATTACAATGCTTTTTACAAAAAATGTAAATAGACACAAACATATACATATGTAATACTATATTGATACATATATATATATATAAAAATATATTGGTATATGATAGAAATAAAGAAAATGTCAAAATGTTACACTACCAATTTATAGAATGTAATAATCCAAAACTCTAGATCAGGGGTCGAAAAACGAGGGAACACAGGCGAAATCCAGGTTAACACCTTTGTTTGAAAAAAAAATGGTCTACGAGCTAAGAATAGTTTTTATATTTTTAAATTGTTGAGAAAAGGCAAAAAGAATAATAACATGAGATATTTGAATATTATATGAAATTCAAATTTCAGTATCCATAAAGTTTTACTGGAACATAGTCATGCTCCTGCATTTACATATTGTCTATGATGTTGTTTTTGTATTATAAATACAGGGTTGAATAGTTGCCACCTACACCATAGGGCCCAAAAAACCTAAAATGTTTATTACCTGTTCCTTTGTGGAAAAACTTGCTGATCTCTGCTCTACATGATTTCTATAATTATTTTTGTGTTTTTCCTGATTTTTACAAATTTTTTGAATTGTTTTAAAGTTATTCTGTATTCATCAAATATTGTAAACCCATTTTTAAAAAAATCATTTTTATTGATACTTATTAATAAAGCATACAATTTATCCAAAGTGTACATTCAAATGGTATTTGATATAATCACATAGTTGTGCATTCATCACCTCAATCGCCATTAGAGCATTTTCATTATTTCAATAATAATAATAAGCAAAAACCAAACAAACAAACAAGAAAATTCTTCACCCCTCAATCTCTCTATGTACAATCTAAGTACTCTCTAAGTACAATCTATGTACTTGCCCTGCTGTACATAACTGCTATTTCTGGCTATTGTTGCACGATTACTTATTTATTTATTAAGCAGTTTTACTGAGATATATTCATATACCATATGATTTATCCAAAGTGTATAATCAATGGCTTTTAGTATAATCACAAGGTTGTGCATTCATCACCACAAAAATATTAGAACAATTTCATTACTCTAAAAAGAAAAACTTCACACTCCTTAGCAATCCTTCCCTAGCCCTAAATAACCACTAATCTAACTTCATCTTTATAAATAGATTTACATTTAGATTTTATATAAATGGAATAAAAAAATATGTAGCACTCTGTGTCTGGTTTCTTTCACTTAGCATAATTTTTTGTCTGAGATTAACATCTTGTAATGTTAAATACATTTGTTCAAGTACAAGGAAAAACAGTCTTATATATGCAATTTTACCCATATTCATATTTCACAAGTGGATTTACTATGGTATATAGTTCCATGTTACATTTTCAGCTTACCTTTTAGTAACATACATGATCTTAGTCTTTCCCTTTAAAACCTTTTCATACCCACTTAATAGTACTGCTAGTTACAGACATTACATTGGGCTTTCACTTTTTCTATTCATTTCCAATGATTAACACACATCCTTTTTATCAATTCTGCACAAGTTAACCCTCAGTTTTCCATTCTGTAACATCATTCTATTTTCTGGTGAGCCATATTCAAATTATTAACTCCATGAGATTACACAATATACTGAGTTCCTAGTAATGCAGTCATACAGTATTCGTCCTTTTGTATCTGGCTTGCTTCCCTCAATATAATGTTCTCCAGGTTCATCCATGTTGTCATATGCTTTACGACTTCATTTCTTTTTATAGCTGCATAATATTCCATTGTGTGCATACACCACAATTTGGTTATCCATTTATCAGTTGATGAACACCTGGGTTGTTTCCATCTTCTGGCAATCTCAAATGAATATCAGTGTGGAGATATCTGTTCATGTCACTGCTCTCAATTCTTCTGGGTATTTACCTAGTAGTGGTATTGCTGGGTCACATGGCAAACCGATATACAATTTCCTTAGGAACTGCCAACAGTCCTCCACAGTGGCTGTACCACTCTATATTCCCAGCAACAGTGAATAAATTTTCCTATCTTGCCACATCCTCTCCAACACTTGTAGTTCTCTGTCTTTTTAATAGGGGCCATTCTAATAGGTGTTAAATAATATCTCATTGTACATTTGATTTCATTTCCCTAATCGCCAGTGATATTGAACATTTTTCATAGATTTTTGCCATTTATATTTCTTCTTTTAAAAAACGTATATTCAAATCTTTTGCCCATTTTTTAATTGGGTCATTTGTCTTTTTATTGTTGAGTTGTAGAATCTCCCTACATATCAAGGATATTAAACCCTTATTGGGGGAAGCGGATGTGGCTCAAGCAATTGGGCTTCCATCTACCATATGGGAAGACCTGGGTTCGATCCCCAGGGTCTCCTGGTAAAGGCATGTGTATTAGTCAGCCAAAAGGGTGCTAATGTGAAATACCAAAAATGGGTTGGTCTTTATAAAGGGTATTTTTTATTTGGGGTAGAAGTCCACAGATACCAGGCCATAAAGTATTAAGTTTCTTCTCTCATCACAGTCCATTGCCACGTGTTAGAGCAAGACAGCTGCCGGCATTTGCCAGGGTTCAGGCTTCTTGGGTTC
>JAQZBX010016792.1:0-36145 GCA_029593785.1 Cabassous unicinctus | reverse complement strand
CTTCATTGACACCTGAGGACAAAGATAACATTCTTTAATGGTTTCCACTTTTTGAACTTCATACAAATTTTCCTTATGGCTCACTGTATGGTCTATTTAGCAAGTCCAATGTGCATTTGAGGAATGTAAAATAAGTAGCATTGGGGTATAGAGTTCTACAAATGTCAGTAAGGTCCACTTGAAAAACTGCATTGTTCAAGTTTATTCTTATTTGTATCTGATATTTTTTCAGTTGTTGGACCTTGTATTCATAAGAGTTCTCAAGCAAAATGAAAGTGATATATAATGTAAATATTTTGACATTTATTATAGAAATTGGATCCAATAAATGACAGTGGGGTTGAGCTAGTTCCAATTCCAAAGGGCAGGAAAAAAGCTGGGAAGTCCTATGAAGTTTTTTGATAAAATTCCCAAGAGAAGCTGACTGGCTGAAAGAGAGATGGAAATTCTTCCTTCTGACTGCTGTGATCATCTGTTCTTTTAAGTCCTTTGGCAGATTGGATGAGACTCCTCTCATTGTTGAAGAAATCTCCTAAGTTGATTGTAGATGTTATCAGAAAAAAATACAATTGACTTATTAATGATTTAAATCCAGGAAATATCCTCACAGTAATAATCAGGCTGGTGCTTGCTTGCCAAAAAACTGGACACCAGAATCTAGCCAAGTTGACACATGAAATTAAGCATCACAGAGAGTTTTGTTTTGCTGACGCTGCTGATGCATACCAGAACTGGATTGGCATTTATAAAGGAAATTTATCTGGGGTAAAATCTTATTTTTCCAAGGCTGTGAAAATGTCCAAATCATGATGCTGTGTCACCAAAGGGCAGCTGCTGGATCCTGGAATCCTGCCACATGGCATGGCGAGATGGCAGCCAATCACCGGTATCCTCTCTCTCAAATGACAGGGTCAAAATGGTGTCTCTCATTCTCTGTGTGTTACTGCTTTCTTTGCTTATATAAGGCCACAGCAAGAGGGCAGAGACAAGTTGGGTCATGCCTCACTGAGGTAGTCCAATCAAAGGCCCTAAAGTGATCTAAACAAAATTGATCTAACTTAAGCTTCCTTAACTGAATCTAATCAAAAGTCCCCATCAATCGGCACAGGATTGGATTACATAAAGAACATAATTTTCTGGGGTCTACAAATGACAAACCTGGACCAGAGCTTTCCCTTAAAAATGTTTAATTATGGTATTGTTTTCCCATTAATCCTTTTAGTTCTATTAATTTTGCTTTCTTTATTGTGATTTTGTATTATTATGCCCATAAATATGCTATGTAATTAATTTGAATCAACATTTAAAAATGAACTTGATAAACTGTTATGCATAAAATGACTATTTCAATTAGGGAATAGGTTTCCAAATTGAATCTTATACAATGTGGTATTGATTGATGTGTGAATATTAAAATTTAAGAACTTCTGTTTAAATGCATTGTGTTGACATTTTATTATATAACATTATTATTTACACATTGCTTGCTAAACAATGCCTTTCAACAACATAAACATAATAATGTATAAATGCACAGTCCCATAGGTGGGAACATAGTATTATTTTACTGAAAATCCTTTGTAATAAAAAGAACATTTTCAGGCAGAGTAAGAGTTTGCCAAGTGATAAATCTGATCATTTAATTATCACATCAGTACCTTGTGGTAATAACAATCTTAGAATTAACAGAAGTGAGAGTGCTGGGTGTAGTGAGAATCGTTTACCCAGTTTACATACCTAGAAATTGGATCTGTAATATTTTATTGACTTTTTCTGTAAAATTGCATGTTTTGGGGAAATTATCCAGTATGGCAACCCATTTTTCATCCACTGGAGAGTACAGTAACCAATACAATTGTTATTATAGGGATATGGTCCATAACATATGAGACACCAATAGGAAAGGCTACTTAAATACATAATTTCATGATTTTATCTTCAAAATACATAAGAAAGGATGCATTGGAAGCAATATATATGGAATTAGAGGGAAAAAAAGCATTTTTTTTCTCCTTGGAATAGAGATTTTAATGCCTGCAATTTATAATCTTAATCTTAAAATTTCTCAACATAGCAGTGATTTTCATTTTATAAATACTAATTTTTCATTGAGTAAAAATGATTATTTAAATTTTATACTGCCATATTAAAATAGGTACATTATCATTGATCTCTTTCACTAACCACAGCTTTCTTAGATTCTTCTTTTGTCTTCAGCCTTCAGTCAATTCAGGTCATTGAAATTGGAAATGAGAAAAAAATTTAAGTTTGAATCATATTTTATGTCATGTCATCGAAATGATAATGGCTTCAAACAATTATCCTTTATTTTTTCTGGATAAATCATTTTTGTTATGAGTCTCTTTACAGCCTCCTTTATCTGCTTGTTTCTGAGACTATAGATTATAGGATTCAAGAAAGGAGTGACTATAGTTAGAACATGGAGTTGATCGTGTCCTGAATTGAGGGTGAGTTGGAGGTTCGGCTCACATACACAACAGCAACTGAGGTGACAAATTCAGTCACCACGAGAATGTGAGGGATACAAGTGGAAAAGACCTTTCCTCACTCTTCCATGGCTGGAAACTTAAGCACAGTAGAAAATATGTGAATATAAGATTTGGTGATGAAAGCAAAACAACCACCATCTATCACTACCACAGAGAAAAAAATTAAAATTAAATTGCTGAAGGTGTCAGAGCAGAAAAGCTTCATTAGAGAGGGAATATCACAGAAGAATTGATGGAACACATTGGACTGACAGAAGTGAAGCCAGAAAGTATTGCCAGTGTGGATTCCAGAGCAGGCCAAATCACTGAGTATGGAGGCCAGAGTCATCTGGACACAGACTTGAGGGTTCATGATCATAGTGTAGTGGAGGGGCTGGCAGAGTATATTCATTTAGAGAAAAACTGCCCTATGGTTCTCATGATTCCATTGGCCAGCCCTGTCTAGGCTTCTCAAAACCTTAATACACATTCATTACCAAGACATTAAAAAGTGCCCACATGGTTCTGACATACTGAGATTTATCACAGTGCATAGGTGGTATAAGCCAGAGCTAGAGAATATGTGTGTGGTGGTTGAGTCTTCAGACTGAATCCCACTTGTGGATTCAGGATCTTAGTGTCAACAGATGTCTCCCACACTTACTTGGGGCCACAGGAAGTACTGCTTGACTCCATGTAACAGCTTAACTCTGAATTATTTTGTGATCCCTTGTAGAAACAGGTTTATTGTTAAAATGAATTATCTGTGCTTATCTGTATGCATAATGGACTAAAGTCAGTAAGCCAGGGAAGACATAACAAATTTCAGAACCAGGTTGGTTCTCAAGTGCATACTCCAGGCTGGCTCTCTCACTAGCCCCAGAGTCTGTTTTAATGTAGTTTCTAATCAGGAGTGGCTGTGTCATGAGGGAATACAATGAGAATGTTTAGGTATGTAGCAAATGTGAGAAAAGTGAATTAATTTATTTTCTAAGTGAGTATATTTTTTGTTCAATGCAAACTCACATTTGAGGTGGTGAAATTTTTCCTAGACATTTTTTCTCCTTGACAAAACCTCTCCCAGGACATGTGTTCACTCATCTTCCACTGAGCCAGTCCTAAGTTATCGGAGTGAAAGAATTGGTCATTGGTCCATAGGATTCACTTTGGAGATTCCCATTGGCTCTATCCAAATGGTTTTGTCAGGACAATCAGCTCTGGGCTCCATCCCCTGTCATTAGGAAGCATTGGAGAGATTTGCAATCTACAGAGACATTCATATACACGTTTTCTTACTCCACTACCCCATGTAAATTCAGGCACTAAAGTGATTCCAGAATACAAAGAAATCCCTGTTTATGCCTAAAGGAATCAATTCTCCTATGTGAAATCCACAGAAATTATACATTTCAGGCCAGGACTGCTAGCTTTATCCTTTCATTTTCTTACATCTCCCTGAAAAAAAATTCCTGAAATGTTTGTGCCAACTTAGCATAGAAGACTAAATGGGGCATGCTCAATAAAAGAAAAAAAAACAAACTTTAATTTGTCAATATTGTTCTGCAAAAATGTAAAATTATATTTCTAACCTTCAAAAACCTATTATATATCTACTTTTTACAGGACCAGCACTGATTTATATAATAATTATTTAAGATCAATAAACAGTCATATGCCCTAACTTCATGGATCTCACACTTAAAGAAAGAAAAATATTTCATCAAATAATCACATAACAATGTAAAAAGAATTCCTAGTAAAAGAGAAATTGTTACAATTACATACATTTTATATAAAAAATTGAAGGGAGGTCAAGGGAGTTTCCCCAGGAAAATTCCAATTTAGGGAAGAAGAGTAAAATTCAAATAGTGAAAATGAATGAGATATTTGGTAGAAATGATGAGTGAGACAATATGTTTCAACTACTTTTCTTTCAACAGTGGATATGTCATTGGATGTGGACACAGCCAACAACAACCTCATCATTTCCGAAGAATGAGGAGAGTGAAATGGCAAACAGAAAAGCTTCCCAAGAGATTCCAAGCAACCTGAATCCTTGGCATCTGTTGGTTCACCTCCAGCCACCATTACTTGAAGGTGGATGTGCGAATAAGCAAAGACTGGATCCTGGGAGTTTGTAAGAAATCTTTTCCTCAACATTGGGAACTTCCACTGTCTTCAGAATGTGGTTTCTGGACTGTGGGTCTACTAAATGGACAGTGCTACTCAGCCAGCACTACACCTTTGACTCCATTCCAGGTGAAGCCTTGATTGTACTGAGTAGGGATTTTCCTGGATATGGATATAGAAAATATTTCCTTTTGTGACATTCCCATTCGATCCTATGTCTTTACATTCACCAAAATTTTGACTTCAGAGCCACTGCAACCAATTTTTTCTCCTACAAATCCAGGTAACGATGGTCAGGGTTTCCTGAGTATCTGCTCTGTGATGAATCTGGGCACTGCTATGCTCCAGTTTATCCTGAGCAAGGTAAATAAAACATGGAGCACAACACATTTGTGCTGATAGCTAAATCCTTTTCTCTATATTCATACCTGGGACAGAGTTGCAGCAGAAAAATATGCATTTTCTGAATCATTTACATAGGTTAAATAGGTAAATTATGAAAAAATTGCATTTGAAATATTAAGTATTAAATGGTTGCCTTCTTTGCATCTTAGGTTCACATTTCCATTCCATTAATGTCATGAATTTTCAAATAAGTTTTTAAATGTTTTCTTTTTTTAATTTATAAGATAAACAAGTTTGTTATGGAGAAGATAAACTCAATAAACATTTGGGGTGTGACTATCCAGATTATATCATTTTCAAAATGATAAGGAGACAAAGCAATGTAAACAGTAAAAATACAAAGTTGGATGTACTCAGTTGAGAAATGGATCAATGCCACTTTAATATCTAGAACTGTGAAGACAAATTTTCACAATCACAATAAAGTTTCTCAAACATTTCCTTGAGACTGTGCTTGTCTAGGCCTTTATTTCAGATGCTATCCAAACTGAAATATTTGCTCTCCATTTAAGTTAAACTCATGGTTACATCAGTCTGCTCCCTCTTCCTTCCTTCTTCAATGCCGTTTACATTAATGTGGAAATAAGACATGGATACCAAGTCTTATTACCACACCTTTCAAAATTTCTGAGCCTTTTGCCAGACTGACCAAGAAAAGTAGAGAAGACAAATTACCAATATAAGAATGAATGAGAGAAATTTACACCAGATCTGCAGATAATGAAAAAGTCAATGAGAATATTATGAACATTATATCCATACATTCAACTACCTTAATACAAAACACATACAAAGACATTAAAGAAAACTACAGAGCAACATCTTTCATGATCATAGATGCAAAATTCCTAAACAAAATATATAACAAATTGATACACACACACACACACACACACACACACACAGTCTCACCAGATGAGGTTTATCCTGTGACTAGAAAACTCATTCAAAATTAGAATATCAGTCAATCTAATTAATGAGATCAACAGACTAAAAAGAAAATAACTATACAGTGATGTGAAGAAATGGAGGAAACCATGTGATGAAATTGAATATCCATTCATGATAAAAATGTGAGCAAATAAGAAGAAGGCATTGGATTAGGCAGGCAAGGTTCAGCTGTTTTACAAAAGTAACAGAGAAAAAGCAAAAATCTGCCTAAGGAACATGCTTTGGGGGTAAGCAGTCCAGGGCAGTGCTTCACAACTCCCAGGAGAGTGAGAGACAGAAAAAGGAAGAGACTGAAAAAAAAATGTGAGTTTCTAAACCTTCCAGCCACCAGGAATAGATCCCCTCCCTGATCCCCAAGATAGTAAGTGGAGTTAAAATCACTGGCTCATTGCAGATGACTGAAAGGGGAGCAGACATCTTCCTCACTGGCAGCTTTTGCAAGGTAAGAAGTAGGGGGAATTATGGGGCTTTTCTTCAGTGAATTTGGCCAGCAGATCCCACTTTGAAACTCACTTCTGGCCAGACGAAAACAAAAGAAAACTGAGGATATACACCTCCCTGGAAAGGTGTGCCAGTGAGCACCATTTCATGGCCTGTCTGGAAATTGCATGGACAAAAACTGCACTTGGGTTTCTCTGTTGTTTAACTTCTGGGAGAAAATCTGTACTCCATTAGTGAGTCCCTGGCATGATTTTAATAACATAACTTAGGATAAGTTGAACCAAATATCAAAGAAAAACTGTGAAAAAACAACAATAAGCAAGAGAGAGAAATTGGCCATCAGAGTAAATTCACCAACACATTCAGATGCCCAAACATAGGCAAGAAATTACAGGCAATACTAGGAAACAGGAAGAGATGGCCCAGACAAAGGAACTTACCAAATATCCTGGATATAAGGAATTTAAGACAATTCATCAATGATAATCACACAACTCTCCTCAATCAATTTAAAGAATTGAAAGAAAATATGATTAAATAGATAAAAGATATTAAGAAGACACTGGTTGAACATAAAGAACAATTAGAAAGTCTGCAAAAATAGTAACAGATGTTATGGGAATGAAAGACATGATGGGTGAGATTAAAAATACATTAACAGCATATAAGAGCAGAATTGATTTGTTTGAAGACAGAATTAGTGATTTTGAAGACAGAATATCTGAACTGGAAAAGACAGGAGAACAGAAAGAGAAGAGAATTGAAAAAATGTTATAAGGATTCAGGGAATTGAAGACACTGTGATGTGCAAAAAAAATATGCATTATCGGTGTCCAAGAAGGAGAAGAAAATGGAAAACTGGCAGAAATAAAATTTGAGGAAAAAAATGACTGTAAACTTCCCTACCTTAAAGAAAGACATAAGTATCAATATCCAAGAAGGACATTATACCACAAAGAGACTAAATTCAGATAGACCTACCCTGAGATATCTATCATTCTGAATGACAAATATCAGAGATAAAGAGAAGATTCTGAAAGAAGCAAGAGAAAAGTAAAGTGTCATATACAAGGGAACCTTGATAAGATTAAGTGCCAAACTCTCATCAAAAATCATGGAGGTGAGAAGAAAGGGGTATGATGTATTTAAGGCATTGAGAGAGAAAAACTGCTTGTGAAAAACCCTGTATCCAGCAAAACTGCCATTCAGAAATGAAGGGGAGTTCATATCCTTCACTGAAAAACAAAAACTGTTAGAAAATGTTACCAAAAGACCAGAATTATAGGAGATACTAAAAGGACTGCTGCAGCCTGAGAGGAAAATCCAGAGTGAGACCTTTGGAGACTAAGGTAGAAATGAAGAGTACTACAAAGTATAAATTAATGGGTAAAAACAGACAGTAGTAAGATATGCCAACATTAAGTCACAGGTTAAAATGGATGAGGCAATTAATGCTTTTCCAGTAATAACATTGAATGTTAATGACTTGAACTCCTCAGTCAAAAGACATAGACTGATAGAATGGATAAAAAAATTGTGAACTATCTATTTGTTGTCTACAAGAGGCCACCACAGACATAAGGAAACAACAGGTTAAAAGTAAGTGGTTGGAAAAAAATATTCCATGCAAATATTAACCATAAGAGAGCTTAATTAGCAATACTAATATAGTGCAAGATAGATTTTAAATGTAAAATTGTTATAAGGGATGAAGAAGATCATTATATATTAATAAAAATGGCATTCGGCAAGAAGAATCATACTAAATATTTATGCACCTAACTTCTGTGCCCCAAGATACATGAGGCACTCACTGGCAAAGCTGAAGGGAGAAATACAAGTCTATGCAATAATAGTTGGAAACTTCAATACAGCACTTTTAGTATTGGATAGAACATTTGGACAGTAGTTAAATAAATAAACAGAGTGCCTGAATAATATGAGAAATGAACCAGACCTAATAGACATCTATAGAGCATTGAACCCCCAAACAGCAGTATATATATTCTTTTCACGTGTTCATGGATCCTTCTTCAAGTTACACCATATGTAGGGTCACAAGACAAGTCTCAAAAATTTAAAAAGTTTGCAATTATGCAAAATACATTCTCTAATTATAACGGAATGAAGCTGGACATCAATAATGGACAGAAAAAAGCACAATTCTTAAATATATGAAGATTAAAGAGTACACTCTTAATAATCAGTTGGTCAAAGAAGAAATTGCAAGACGATTCAGCAAATATCTTTCAATGAATGAAAATGAGAACACAACATATCTGCAAAGGCAGTGCTCAGAGGAAAATATATAGACCTCAATGCTTACATTAAAAAGTAAGAAAGAGATAAAATTGAAGAACTAACTGCACACCTGGAGGAGCTAGAAAAAGCACAGCACTCTAATTTCAAACCAAGATGAAGGAAGGAAATAGTAAAGATCATAGTAGAAATAAATGAAATCAAGAATAAAAATCAATAGAGTGAATCAACAAAAAAAGTTGGTTCTTTGAGAAGATAAAAAAAACCCTTAGCTAGACTGATAAATAAATAAAATTAGAAATGAGGGAGTAACAATACCACTGACTCCACAGAAATAAGAGAGCTCATAAGAGGATACTAGAAAAAATGGTATGCCAAAAAACTAGAAAATGTAGATGAGATGGACAAATTCCTAGAAACACACAAACCACCTCCACTGACCTTAGAAGAAATAGAAGATTTCAACAAACCAAACACAAGTGAAGATATTGGAATAATCATCAAAAACCTCCCAACATTGTAAAGCCCAGGACTGATGGATTCACATGTGACTTCTACCAATCATTCAAAGATGAACTAAACCAATCTTGCTCAATCTCTTTCAAAAAATTAAACAGGAAATAATGCTATCAAACTCATTCTATGTGTCCAAAATCACCCTAACAACAAAACCAGATAAAGTTACTATGAAAAATAGAAAATTACAGACCAACATCCCTCATGAATATAGATGCAAAAATCCTCAACAAAATCTTGTAAACAGAATCCAAAAGCACATTAAAAGAATTATACACAACGATCAAGTGTTTTTTTTTCCCCAGGTCTGCAAGGGTTGTTCAACACAAGAAAAACAGTTAGTGTAATATATCACTTTGATAAATTGAAGAAGAAAAATCACATTATCCTCTTAATTGATGAAGAAAAGGCATTTGACAAAATACAGCACCTTTTCTTGATAAAAACACTCCAGCAATAGGAATAGAAGGAAGGCTTTTCAATATAGTAAACCCATATATGAAAAACCTGCAGCTAACATTGTACACAATGGTGAAAGATTGAAAGCTTTCCCACTGTGATCAGAACAAGAAAAGGATGCCCACTGTCACCTTATTATTCAATATTGTGCTAGAAGTTTTAAATAGTGTAATTAGGCTAGACAGAGAAATCAAAGGCATGAAAATAGGAAAGGAAGATGTAAAACTTTCACTATTCACTGATGATATGATTCTATAGCTAGAAAATACTGAAAAATCCACAACAAACCTACTTGAATTAATAGATGAATTCAGTAAAGTGGCAGAATACAAGATTTATACGCAAAAATCAATAGCGTCCCTATACACTATTGATGTACAATCAGAGAAGGAAATAGAAAAAAAATTCCATTCATGATATTTACTAAAACAATTAAATATTTAGGAATAAACCTAACCAAGGACATAAGGGATCTGATTTCAGAAAACTACAAAACATTACTAAAAGAAACCTAAGACTTAAATAAATGAAAGAACAGTCCATGTTCATGGATTGAAAAGCTAAATATCATTGAGATGTTAATTCTATACAGACTGATTTACAGATTGAAGATAATCCCAATAAAAATCCCAACAGCCTATTCTTGCAGACATCAAAAAGCCAATAATAAAATTTGGGTGTGTGAGGGGCCCAAAATAGCCAAAAGTATCCAAAAACAGAAGAACGAATTTGCATTAACCTCACTTCCTGACTATAAGGTATATTATTTAGCTATAGTGGTAAAAATATCATCGTAATGTAATTAGTACAGACACATTGACCAATGGTTTGAATTGAGAATTCAGAAATCGAAACTCACATGTGCAGTCAAGTGATTTCTGACAAGGATTTTAAACTCACCTAGCTGAGACAGAACAGTCTGTTAAAAAATGGTGATTGGAGAACTGGATAGCCATACAAAGAAGAAAGGAAACGTATACAAAAGTTAACTAAAAGTGGATCAAGGAGCTAAATATAAAAATAACAACCATAGAACTCCTAGAAGAAAATTTAGGAAATCTTCTTCAAGATATTGTGGTGGGCAGTAATTCTTAAACCTTACAACCAAAACATGAGCAACAAAAGAAAAAAACTGATAAATGGGACCTCCTCAAAATTGAACACTTTTGCACGTCACAGGACTTTGTCAAAAAGGTGAAAAGGCAGCCAACTCAATGGGAGAAAATATTTGGCAATCACACATCCGATGAGGCTTTAGTATTCGTGATATATAAGGAAAACATACAATTCAACAATAAAAAGACAAAGTATCCAATTAAAAAATGGGCAAAAGACTTGAAAAGTCGACTGTCCAAAGAAGAAATACAAATGGTGAAGAAATACATGAAAAATGTTCAACCTCATTAGCAATCAGGGAAATTCAAATCAAAACTACAATGAGCTATCATTTCATACCTATTAGACTGGTGACTATTAAAAAGTCAGAAAACGGTAAATATTGGAGAGGATGTGGAGAGTTAGGAATGCTTATTCACTTTTGTTGGGATTGTAGGATAGTACAGCAACTGTGAAGGAATGTTAGCAGTTCCTAAGGAAGGTGAATATAGACTTTTCATGGGACCCAGCAATACAAATGTTAGATATATACCCAGAAGAACTGAGAGCAGTGAAACAAATAGATATCTGCACACGAATGTTCAGAAAAACATTATTCACAATTGCCAAATGTTGGAAACAACATAGCTGTCCATCAACTGATAAATGGATAAACAAATTGTGGAGTATACACATGATAGAATATTTTGCAGTGGTAAGATGAAATGAAGCCATGAAACATATGACAACATGGATGAACTTGGAGGACTTTATGTTGAGTGAATTAAGCAAGACACAAAAGCATAAATATTGTATGATTGCGCTATTATGAACTAAATATATTATGTGAAATAGAAATATATTATGTATAATAAAATATGGGTAAATTTGCATATATAAGACTGTTTTTTTTTAAGCTGAACAAATATAGGTTAATACTACAAAATGTCAATATCAGGAAAAAAAACACCAAATCATTATACTAAATAAAGGAGACATGACACAAAGTACAACATATTTTTTTATTCCATTTATATAAAATTTAAATACAAATGAATTTATAAAGATGAAATTAGATTAGTGGTTATGTAGGGCTATGGAAGGAATGCTAAGAAGGGTGGAGTCTTTCTATTTGGGGTAATGAAATTTTTATAAAATTTTTGAGGTGATGAATATACAACATTGTGATTATACTAAAATCCATTGATTATACACTTTGAATAGATCATATGGTATGTGAGTATATCTCAATAAAACGGCTTAGTAAACAATTATATAATTGTGCAAGAATAGTCAGAAATAGCTATGTACAGCAGTGGAAACAAAGAGAGATTGAGAATTGAGGAATTTTCTTGTTTGTTGGTTTTTTATTTATTATTATTATTGAAATAATGAAAATGTTCTAATAAGGATTGAAGTGATGAACAAATAACTGTATGATTATACCAAATACCATTGATTGTATACTTTGGATGAACTGTGTGCTTCATTACTTTGTATCAATAAAATTGATTTGTTAAAAAAAGATATGGGCTATAGTTACTAGTAATATTTTGATGATGCTCTTTCATAGTTTGCAACATGTATTTCACAACAATGAGAGGTGGTGGTGGTGGAGAGGTGTATGGAAGCTTTGTATGAAAATATGTATGTTTAATTTGCAAATTCACAACTTTAACTATACACTTATTGTTTATGTATGTTACTGTGTAAATGATATTCTTCATTAAAATTTTATTTAAAAAAACTGTCAGAAAGCCAAAAATACAAGGGACCATGCTAAATCTGATCAATGGCATTCTACAAAGATACTATAATTATGCTTTATCTCGAAAGAGTATATGATTTCCTCCTATGATCTGTAACAAGCATGGATATCTGCTCTTATTTAATACCTAACAAATTTAGCGATTGCAATAAAGCAAGATAAAGAGAAGAAAGGTATATAATTGGAAAGAAAAAATAAAACTAAATTTTCAAATGACATGACTGAAATTCCCTTAAAATTTATTTTAAATGTTACTAAAACTAATAAGTGAGTTAAGCAATGTCACAGGAATCAGGATCAATATACAAAAATCAATTATGTGTCTTTGTACTGACAATGAACAACTGGAAACTGAAATTTGAAAGCCATTATTATTTACAGTCACATTGAAATACATCTCTAGTACAGGGGCTAGCATGCAGTGTATGTCCAAAAAATGTTTGCTGACTGAATGAGATGAAGAGAAAGAAAGGAGGAACAGGTCAAAGTCATTCCTATATATGGAGATGAGTTTAGGCTTCTCCCTGAAAGTAATATAAAGTGAATGAATGAATGTTTTAAAACTTAGTAAAACATTAGATAAGCCAGTCTTACATGTCTAGCTTATCTTGAAAATCCCCTGCTACAATATTAAACATTGTTCTAAGTATTACAAGCACTGGCATATGGAATAAATAATAGTGACGAGATTGTTTCAGTATTATTTTATTTAACATATACACATACAGAATTTATTATGGAGCCACACTTTGTTCTAAAAGCTTGACAAATATTAATTTAATTTTCAGAACACCTCTAGAGACTGCATCTATTATAATCTTCACCTTAAAAATAGGAAGCTGAGGCTCATAGAGTCTAACTTGAGCAGGTTTTGCATAAGAAGATATTGGGTGAGAGGAGGAAGTGGCTGGATAGAATAAACAAGATTCAGAGATTCAAAGGATCATTTCAGACTTTTGCTGAACTTCAAGTCAGAAACCCTGTGGTGTCCCAACATCAAACAAAAATGGTTTAGGTGCTGATGAATTTTGAAACAGATTTCATGGCAAGGCAATAAAAGGGTGCCCTGGAAACAGTAGGTAAGCAATGGATATTGCTGAAGGAAAATGAATGTATAGTAACCATTGTATCAACAAGGGAGAACTGTTTTAACAGCTTTATATGGTATATGTTATATACATAAAATTCATCTTTTTTAGGTGTTCTGATTTAAAATGTATGCAAATATGCAACTGTCACTGCAGTCAGGTCTTACCCAATATCATTAAAGCTTCTTTGCAGTCAATCTCCACCCATCTGAAGCCTTTTCAAGAATTTTCCTTTTCTAGAATTTCATATAAATGGGAAATCATGAGAGAATGTAATGCTTTGTCTGACCAGTCTCAATTTGTATGATATTTTAAAGATCCATCCATGTTGTTACTGGTATCCATAGTTAATTTGATTTTAATGATAATTATTATTTCATTATATGTGTATATCACTTTTTATTTTCTATGCACAAGATGATGGACATTTAGGTGTTTTTTGCACTTTAGGGTTATTTTGAGAATTATGGCTATGAAATTAATGGAGAAATCTTCATGTGTAATATGCTTTTATATCTTCTGGGTAAATAAGTGGGAATGGAATTGCTGGGTCACAGAGAAAATGTATATTTAAATATTGAAGTAACTATAAATCTCTTTTCAAAACTGACTGAGGAGGACCAGCAGTACTTCAAGTTTAAATAAAGGGACTTTAGCAACAAGTCAAAGCTACATGAAGAAATAAAAATCTCAGGTAATAATGTCCACACAGGTATATAATGAAGTCAAATATTTTGTCTAAATAGTTTTTTTCCTAATTTGAAATATTATCAAGAGAAATAGCAGTTAGTTGTCATCTAGAATGATAATATGGTAATATTTTATCCATATTCAGAAAAAAAATTCTAAACATAAAATGTTCTTCTTTGCCTAATCTCTCTAATTCAGGAGTAAATCACTCATTTGTGTAAAATTAAATCAAAATCTGATTGAATTAAATAGGAGAGGCAGGACGTAAATGAGGTAGGGGAAGGGGCACTCTATATTAAAGCCCCTGGTCAGGGCATCTCACTCCAGAACTGAGCTGTGAGTGGTTGCACCTGGACACCAGAGAAGACACTAGTGTTGGAGAGGTGAGTTCAATTTTGTCTTATTTTATTTCAGTAATCAGATATATACAAATGGAAGATATAATAGAGCAAGTTTCAAATATTTAAGAAATATATTAACTCAGCAAATATTGTCTGAGGCCAACTCAATGTTACACACAAAATATGCACTTAAGAGCATTTGAGTCCTTTGTTCTAGGATCAGTAGGCAGATCCTAGATTTTCAATATCCAGGCTGAAGAAATGACATGATTCTTTAGCGTTAATCAAATCATATTTTGGACAACTCTACAAGATGGTGAACTGAAGATCTCCCATTCACTTATTCAACTTCTAAAGCTGCCGCCAAGGGCTTTTGCTACACTCAGGTTGAACTATCTATGGGAATTGGGAGGTCTCTTAGACTAGACAAGCAATGCCCAAGAGAAATATTATAAGACTCACATATAATTATATATATATTTCTAGTAGCCACTTTAAGGAAAGTAAAAAGAAACAATCAGATGAATTTAAAAATAATATTTTTTTGAATGTACCAAGGATTGTACTCAAGACCTTGTATATGGAAGTAGGTGCACAATCACTGCAGTATATCCACTCTCCTATGAGAGTTGGTTTTTGTTGTTTGTTTCTTATTTTTAGGAGTTACCCAGAATCAAACCCACTTCTCATACATGGGAAGCAGACACTCAACCACTTGAGCAACATCCACTATTCCAAATTAATATAATAAGCAAAATATTACTTCAATACATTATCAACATTTTGAAGTCCTTAATGAAACAATTTACATTCTCTTTCTCATTATATCTTAAAATCAGTGTGCATTTTAAACTCACAGCATATCTCAATTCACATATGCCCTTTTCACTTGCTCAATACCCATGTGTGTCCGGTGGCTATTACAATGGACAGCACAGGTATAGACTTTTTACCACTAAATTATTTTTATATTTTATTTTTTTCATGTTATTTTTCTTTCACTACCTAAACTTAAAACTGAATGATGAATTCTGGTGTTCACTCAAACTAGTATTTCAAATCTCAGGAGTCAGTTCCATGAGTTTTTGTGCATGTATTTATATATTATCTTAATAACCAACACTAGGAATTGTATATAAATGTTACACAATTTCTCTAGGTATGCAAGATGAAAGATGCCCAAAGGATAGCATCATTTAACTCTTGGAAGTTCCAGTATCATGCACATTCTCCCCCACCTCCAGATATTGGCCATGACTGAACACTTTAAAGAAGCAAATAGAAGTGTTACATGTCTGGCTTATCTTGAAAATCCCATGCACTTAAAATGTTCATATGTCTGCTGCCTGCATGCGAGGACTCACTAAAAAGAGCTCAATGGGGAAGGTTTATTGTACTCCAATTTTCTGTTCTTTTAGAAGAAGAACATCAGACCTAATTTGCCACTGGAGAAGCTAGTTTCCAAGGTCAAAGAACTGGAACCCCACCTGAGAAATATTCTACAAATGAACAAACCAAGGATTCTGAAGTTCCAAGGTAAGGAACTTATGGTTGTACAGTCTGCTTCCAACCCATAAAGGGCCCTTGAACAAAAAAAATGTTCAAAGGTATCTCTATTAAAAAAGCATATGAGCTGAAATCTGGCATCTCAAAATTTTATAAGGGAGCCAAGTGAAGTAAGTGATCGTGGTCTAAAGGGTTCCATCCTGAGTCTCAAAAAGCCTCAATCCACACTGTTGCATTTGTACAAGTAGTTCTGCACCCAGATCTTATTAACTTGGGCTAGCTGGTGATTCTAGAAATCCACAAAGCCACACCTTCCAAGTTTTCCTGCCCCTCTGCAAGTTCTGGTTGTAAGTTTTCCCCTAGATTCAAAGACATCCCTACCCATACACAATGAATACCTTCCTTTATCTTGAATTCTGAACTGATAATCTATCTTTTCCCAGAACTCTTAGCATTGTCTCTTCATTTTTGGATATAACTCTAGGGAAAAAAAGCCTGGAAAGTAATTGCTTAGTCAACAAGGCTAAGTATGGAAGGTAATTGCAAAGAAAACCAATTTTAAGGTTTCAACATTATTCTAAATTTTTTCAAATAATTTTTCCATTATTCAAATACCTATCCTGTTAGATATCTGTATTTTCACAGAATCAATGATAATTCATATAATTATTTTTAGAGCAGACAACCACCATAGTCTCATATAAATCATGCATTAAAGAAAGAAAAATCTTGACTTAAATAATCAAATAATGTAAAAGGCATCCCTGCTATGAATAAGAGGACTGGTTAAAAGTATATCCATCTTTTCTAATACATAAAATTTGACATAGGGAGGCCAGGGAAGTTGTGCAAGAAAATTCTGATTTAGTGATATGAAGTACAGTTAAACATGTGAAAGTGTAGTAGATATTTTAGCTTTGGCCATAGGAGTGAAAAGAGGGGGTGTCTGTGAATTTACTAAGCTACTTACATTTTTAGATTTGTGGATATGACATTGGACAATGACACAGCCAACAAGTACTTCATAATTTCAATTGACTTCATTGGTGTACTATGTGGGACTATCAAACAGAATCAGAAAAGACATGCTGAGAGATTAAAGCGTGAAATTTTGTTTTTTTCTCCTATCACTTCATCTTTGGCTTGCCATTATTGTGAGATGGATGTTTAATCAAGCCAGAGATGAAGAATGCGAGCTAGGTCTTTGCAAACATTCTGTTACTGAAAACGGAACATCCAATTGTCTTCAGAACTTGGATCCTGTGTGGTTTGAGAAATGGAGTGCTCTACTCAGCCAGCTCTACAAATTTTTTTTAAAATTTATTTATTTTATTTATTTATCCTCCCCTTGCTGCTTGTGCTGCTGTGTCCATTCGCTGCGTGTCTTCTCTGTGTCTGCTTATCTCTCCCTTGCTGTGAGGTCTTGCCGCATCAGCCCACGGCGCCGCGCGAGCCAGCCTGCCCTCACAAGGAGGCACCGGGAAGTGAACCCGGGGCCTCTGTCGTGAGGTTGCTGCATCAGCCCACCCCACCGCTCAGGCTGGCGTGCCCTCACAAGGAGGCCTCCGGACGCAAACCCGGGCCTCCCATATGGTAAACGGGGGCTCTATCCACTGAGCCACACCCGCTTCCCTCTACATCTTTGATAATCCTGGATGTGATTCCTTGGTTTCACTGTAGGAATTTTCCTAGATATTGATATGGACTACATTTCCTTTTGTAACAATCATGATGGATCCTGTATCTTTATATTCACAAAAATTTCTGCACCCATTTTTGCTCCTTCAAATCCATGTAATGACGATCAGGTTTTCCTGGCTATCTGTACTGAGACAAGTCTGGGTACTGCCAATCTCTAAGTTATCCTGGGAAAGACAAATAAACCTTTGCCCTCCAAAAAACTTTTATAGAAAATTATTTTCTGTTCAGAGCTAAAATCCTTTCTGTTTGGTATACACACAGTACAAAGTTAAGTAAGAATGATGTAAACTGTTTCATGAACCATGAATATAAATTAAGTAAATGATTTTAAAATTACCTTGCAAATATTAAGTATCTGTGTGATTGTCTTCTTTGGGTTTTATATTTATAATTTCTATGAACATGTCCTAAATTTCAGATCAATTTCCAAATGTGTTCCTTTTTATTTTCTGTTAGATCAACTTTGTGTGTTATGGAGGTTTTAATCTATATAAACATTTGAGTATGACCAAAAAGTATATGATTTTCTAAATGATAAGGAAACAATAACTAAGATAAGCAGTAATACTAAATGTGCATATGTTTAGAGTTGAGAAATGGATCAATGCTTGTATAATATCCAGAATGGAGAAGACAGTTTTTCACCATTGCAGAAAAGCTTATCTAAGACTTTGGCTTTTTAGTCTATTTAATAGGGTTCTACAGAATTTACAGAAGGTATATTGCTATTGAGTCAATGCATAAGTGGAAATCTATCAGCTTTGAAAATCCATGGCATAATGGACATCACTGAATTGTATAGTTGAAAGTAGTTAAAATGAGATATATTATATATATGACATCACAATAAAATTTTTAAAAATTTCTGTCCAAAATTTTTTCTTTTAAAAAGGCAAGACAGGGTGTCAGGTCTGGGGGGAAATGTAGGACAGGGCATACCTGGGGCATACTTCCATGTTATTTGAAAGTGTTCCTTTGTCATAGTGTGTTATCTCAGTAGGTGGAAACCCACACAATAAACAAGAAAATATTAAACTCCCATCCTGAGAAATCCTGCTACTTTCTCAATTAGAGGGTCAAGAATCTCTCAAAAACATAACCTGTGCTTAATAAAAGAAAACAGACCAATATGTCAAGCTCTCAATATTGTTGCAATTAACTATGAATCTTATTCTTCAAAAATTGAAACATTGTGGTTAATTCTGATGTCTGACTCTTCTACTTCTGAATCTTGCCCTTGTTATGCAGTACAATTATTAAGATTGCTCTCTGTGCAATTGATTCATCCCCAGGAGAATGCTTCCATTCTGTTCATTTTTGTTTTACATCTTTAGTGTGTGTGTGTGTGTGTATGTTTTTTCACTCTTCTTTAATTGTCTAGGGCTGCTTTTGCCTTATTATATTCCAGAATGAACATGTAAATATAAATTTGTATATATAATCTTAATTAGATACTCTACATTATTGTAAAGTTATTTATTTGTATTATAAGTATATTCACTTATTGTATGGAGATTTATATATAAAGCCATGTTTATGCACTTGATGGTCAATTTAAAAGATTTTTTCAAGGTGAAAAAAAGCACATCAGGAGAACAACAGATTTTCGGGGTGAGGGCACAGGTATTGGAAGTCGTGGAAGAGCAGCTGTTTATCAGCTGAAGACCCGAAATGACACAAGGAAAAATGACCTGGTTTAAGCAGAGTTCAAGCTTCCATGGGAGGGAAAGACAATGGCTGCAAACTTTTGACCATGCACAGGAGCATAGAGACTGCTCCTGTGCTGGGAAGCAGCTTGGTGGTGGAGGGTGATTCAGTTGTCACCTTAGGACTCGCTGCCTGTCTTTCTGTCTCTGCACTTTAATTTGGAGAAGATTGCAGGCAGCTCTGGGCACACACAGTCAAGGGGCAGTTCCATTGTTCTGCCATTGAGTCCAGTGCCCTAGGCACAGATCAGTTGACAATCCAGATATCACCCCCTGCTGCCACAGCTTACTCTGCTGTGGCCACTGCTCATATAAGTGCACAGTCTGAATGACAATCTGGGGGCAGGCCATCCTTGTACCTCTGTAATCCCCACAATTTTGCCTTGGCAGTAGCTGTAGTGAGGGAATTTTGAAGGGGTGAGCAGATGTAACATGCCCCTTCAAGGCAACACCCTCCCTGACTAAATTCATCAAGGTTACCTCTGTTTTGTGGAAGTGAACCCAGTCTCTAAATTCTCATTAGGGCAATGACCAAAGTCATACAGAAGGGCTCTGCATTCCTTTTTTCCTGAAGTTTCAAAAACTTCCTGAGTCATAAGCTGGTACCTAACAGGAGTGGAGACCAGCTTAGAATTGTTCAGATAATGGGCACCTCCTGACCTCAGGGTTCCAATTGTGGGAGTTCCTTAAGCAATGATGAGGGATCTGCTCTAACAGCCTTTCTTGAAACCCTCTGTTGGATTACTATTCTGACCCAGTGGGTCCAATTACTCCCTTCCAATGGCAAAGCTTATAAACCCAATCCACCAGCATTCTCCAAGAATGTCCCTTGGCTTCTGCTGCATTTCCCTGGACCCATTGCAATGGCTGGAGATATGCCCTACATTATCCACTAGCTCCTCTAGAGAATACTCAGTGGTTTCCTCTAGCACTCATTGGTGATGTACTCTATGGTACTCTGAAACTCTTGTTAATGACTCACTAGCATACTTCCAAAATGCCCTATGATCTCTGCTAGTACATTCCATAATTACCGGACTGGATTTCCAGGCCTTCTGTTTTACCACAATAGTGCTTAATTTTCTTCTCTGTTCCTTGTTTTAGTGTTGTTAAGACCTCAGACAAGCATCTAGGAATGAAAGGCAGCTGAAAAAACTGCCAATCAGAACTTAGAAATAAACCATGAAGTCTTTAATCACTTATTATCATATAGTATAATAAGAGGGTAAACTGAGGAAAGATGTCAACTCACCTCTGGTTCATGTCTCTAGGAAATGTATGACTAGTGTAGGGTCAGATAGATCAGCATAGACATGGGGTCATCTCACCACTGAGGATGCACTAATTAAAAGGCTCCTACACTTTTATGGAGCTAAATGCCAGGATTTTAAAATCTGAGAACTTAGAGTGGAGAAAGTGCCCTCAAAGTTTCCCCTTTCTTCCTCCAATGAGGATTTCTCAGAAGATGCACTTGAGTAAGGCCTCTATTTTGGGTCTTTAAAGGGAACTCTCCATATTCAGGCACCTGAGCCAGAATGCTGGTATGCAAAGCACCATGTGTGGGCAGGAGGACCTGAGTCCTTGACTGTAATTCCCTTCAGAGCCTGCAATGATCCAGCCATGCACAAAGTCTGGTATGGGGAGGTCAATGCTCCCTTACGTGGCCAGTCAGGTTAATCCTTGTAAATGTCTATGGCCTGGACTGAATAACACATAGGGCTTTATCAGGAGCTTGTCTCAGGGAGAATGAATGTTGACTAAATTAGAATCAACTGTCTTCAGAAATTAGGGTTAACTGTAACTCAATTTCATGATGGTAACCACAAAAGACATATAAATATTAATGAACATATGATGAATTTGTTGAACAAATTGTAACACTCTAAATTTAATCTATATTCAGGAGGGTACTGTGGTTATATATTGTTTATTGGAAAGGAAATATATATTATATTACAAATCAGTTTTAGAATAAACACCTAATCATAAAAATAGCCCTAATGTAAACACCCATACTCCTAGAAGTTTGCTCTCTTCCTCTCTTTATCCATGACTTTTTCTTACTCTTACACTTACACTCATAGACCACCACTCTTCTGACTATAAATACAGGGTCTTTGCAAGTGTTTTGGAGAATTAATAAGTAAAGCCTTGTCTGGACCATTTTTCAAAATATTGGATGGCCTTTCAGAGATTCAGTGCCCCTTCTAAGAGAGGAAATAAAGTCCTGAATCATTATGGCCAGCACAGCCATCTGATGTTCTTTGGCCAATGAATTGTGAGCAAAATTAAAGACTGGATTTTAGAGCTAACATATATTTATATCATTATAATATCTTTTTATTCTGCCATGAGAACCAGTAATATACCATATACAGGTGGCTCCTGAGTATAGAATATGGATCATGTGGAGTAAAGCCACAGCAAACACACAAAGAATGTGTGTTACAAACTGAAAATAATTTTTGCTGCTCTCAGCACAAAAAACAAAGGTTTTTTGGTTACTGTAACATAAGGTGTTTGTAGCTGACTGATGTAATATCAAACAGTTTTGAAATCATTTTACCAGCTGTGATGGTTAGGCTAATGTGTCAACTCAGCCAGGTAATTGTGCTCAGTTGTTAGGTGAAGCAAGCACTGGTCTAATTGTAATATAAGGACATTTATGGGCTTTAGTCATCAGTGAGTTTACTGCATAGATGGCTGATTACATCTATGATCAACCAGGGAGATTGCCATCAGCAATGAGTGATGTTTTATCCAAACAGTTGCATGCCTTAAAAAGGGAAGTGATTTCAGCATTCAGAGAGAATTGTCCAGCTCATCTTTGGACAGCCAACATTTCCCAGAAACTCATCAAGGACCTTTATTGGACTTTGATTGGAGGCCCTGGTTTGCAAGATGCCTGCGGAACCTGGACTTGTGCATCCCCATGGTCATGTGAAAGAATCTTATAAAATCTCCTACTATTTACAGATATCTCCTGTTGATTATGTTCCCTAGAGAATCCTGACTAATACAACAACTTATACAAACACAACCAATATATGAACTTTTCCTTTGCTCCATATCCTCATCAACAATTGATATTTCCAGATTTATTTATTTTTTTCCAATCTACTGAATTTTTGGCAGTATCTCACTGTGGTAATAATTTTCTTCCAATACTAAAGGTGCAGATCTTCTTGCCACATAAATATAAAATATTTGTGCTGCTGCTTCCTTGAAATTCCAATTTAAGGTATTATTTGTTATATTTATTTTCACTTGCTTTGTGGTTTACATTGCTGTGCTTTTGTGGTGGTTTTTGAGACAAAAATTCTTCATCACATTACAATCAAATTAAAAAACGTTTACAATGTGTACATTTTCATATCCATTTCTCCTCCTCTTTCTAGAAATTCTTTCCCTTTATGCAGTTATGAAATACCTTCACAAATATTGTAATATTGTTCTTTATATTTTATTGTTTAATCTGGTTAGAGTCACTTTGTATGGGTTCAGAAATATGAATATAATTTCAGTTTTCAAATATTTTTAATTTTGCAAAATTTGTGTGGACTTTTATTTCTCATTTACTTTCAGATTTGATCTACTACTTATGAGAGTGTTGATTCATTTTTTTTTCTTCAGATTCCTATATATTTTATTTTCATTATTTTGTTTGAATACATTGCTTAATAAAGTTGGTGTGTGGTCTTCTTTGTCTGGTTCTGCACCAAAATATGCTTTCATCATGCACAATTTAAATTCTATGAGGTTGAATTATGAGCTTTCCCTTTTAATAGTTGCTTTTTTGAGAGTAAGGCTATTCCTTCTAAATTTTTATGACAATTTTCATAATGAATAAATCTTTAGTTGCAAAAGGTACCTCTTCTGCAAAGAAGGCATTATTATGTAATTTCTTAAGTTAGGATTTTAATGAATTAGTAGAGTAAATTTTCTAATGTTAAACCACTTACATTCTGAGATCAATACAATTTGATCATGATATATTTTTAATATTGTACCTATTTTTATAGAATTTTACAAATTTGATAATTTATTTTTGAAATAACTCTTTTTTAGAATATCTTTTTCTATTAAGTTCCATTTCCCCCCCGAAATTTCCTCCTAGAGCATCCTATCCTCTTTTCCTAATTTGGAATAATATAATATATACCTTATGTACATCTGTTAGGCTAATTTTTCCTTATAAGGTCTTTTGAAATGTATCTCTCATGGTCATTTCATTTATTAGTATCCTAAGGAAGTGAAAGTGGGCAGTAGGGAAACAAATACATGTCATTTCTGAAATATTTGGCCCTCATATCTGATTCATATTTTCTTGTTTCTAATCTCATTAATATCTCTTTATCATTTACACCTGAATTATCATGAACAGTTGTGTAGGATTTTTTTTTTTCATTTTCTACATGCCATTTCAAATGGAAGAACATGTTCTTCCTACAGATATCAAGTTAATATTTATAGTAGTCTTCTCTTCATTTCTCTATTTTCTTATTCTCTTCACATATTGCTAAATAAGGAATCTTAGTCAAGTCTTTTGTTTTCTTCTGTTTTTATAATATTTAACATTTCTTTTCAGACAATGTCCTGCACTGATAGTATAAGATGCCTGTGTGAGGAAGGCAACATTCCCTCTATTTGGCCTACCAGTGAAGTGCTTGTAATTGCCCATGGTCAGGACTGAAAATCAAATGTAGGTTATTTATCAGGTGCCAGACTCTTCATCTACTCACCTTGATTTTTCAGGACCAAGGTGAGAAATATAGTGTAATTAATAAAGCCCCAAATGAGTCATATTTTGAGTGCTGCTTAAAATATCACAAATTAAGTATGAACAAAATGGTGGATGAAGCATATGACCAAAATCCTTCCAAGCGGGTTGATCAGAATTGTCTGGAGAATGGACCACATCCTTGAGTTACAACCACTGCCAAACATGGAAATGATGTATTATAACATAATTAGTCAGTTTTGGAGAGCCAAGAGGCTTCTTCCTTGAGAGTCTGTATGAATATTTTTACTTGGACCAATGCGTTAATTTAGGTAGAGCACAATTCTGACTATTAAGTTGAAGCTGGTTTGAATGCGTTCTGTTGCTGAGAGAGTATCAGGATAGAGTACAAATAGAAGCAACACAGTCTCAGTGGCACGCAAAGTACCCTGTGAGCTGTAATGTTAAGACACCATAATGAAGATATATATCTTATATATATATATATAAATATATATGTAAATATATATATATTTTACAAATTTCCCAAAATGACCTCCCACTGTGAGCCTTCTGCCCTCAGTTTTCTAGTACATTCCCAATCATTTATTATTATTCATGATTTAGAAGGATTTCCTTCCAACATAACCCAGGCTGGTGTTACCTTGCCTCCATCCATAAGCCAATTAAGACCATTCTTTACTGTTCCCTAAAACATTAAATCATCCTGTGGCTGGAAGGTGATATGGAGCATAGAGAATCCATTGGCTATCCCATGACTGGGCCACTGATGTGTAGCGTAAGTCATAAATCTGGGGCTATTATAAGATGCAATACTTTCAGGAAAGTTAAACAGAAAAAAAATGTGTTCTTGTAGGGCATGCAAAATGTGGCACAAGTCAGTGGAACAAATGGACATGGCTAGACCAAACCTGGAGAAAGGATCATTTGTGGCCAGGATCCAGCCAAACCTTCTGGATGAGATAGAATCACAATGATTTACCTGATCAGAACTCCTGGCCCATTGCTTTTGAAAAATCCCGGGCAGTATTTTTATCCTTGACAAGTATCTGGCAGGTGGGGCTGGTTTTACATTTGGTTCCATGTTCTTCTGATGGTCTATGCATGCAGGCTAAATCTAGGATGGTGTCAGTACTTCCAAGGACTATGTTCTTGTTGATCCAGTAGCTAATCAGCTGTACATCTTCGTTCTCTGAACTACTCAATTTCCACATATATCTGAGAAGCAAGGTTTGCTTGAGATTATGGTATCATTGCAGAAAGTAAGTCTTGCAGCTGCTGTTTGCATTTTCCAAAAGTGTTCCATGGGATCTGCAGACGTTGTGCTTTTTAAGAATATCACTGTACTTTATTGACTACTTTGATCTCTGTGTCAATTTGGTCAAGTATGAGCTGAGCTGCCAGGTGTCAATGGTAGCCAATTAAAATGTCAAAGCCAAAATGGAAGTAAAAATGTTATTTAATCACTTACAAAGGTAATATAAGCAGTGGTGTGAACTGAGTAGAGCTGCTGCTTTGCCCCTGTCTTATTTCCCAATGGAACAGTGCCAGGGATGGAGATTCCATTGGATCATCACAGTCATGGGATCATCTCACTGTTGAGGGAGACCTGAACAAAACGCTTCTGCAGCTTTTTGGTCCCAGGGGCTAAGAGTTTAAAACAACAGAGGACTGAGTTTTAATGAAGAAATTGCATTCAAGGTCTCCTCTTCTCCCTCCCAGAAGGACATCTCAATAGAGGCCCATTGGGAAGCCTCATTTCTGAGCCCCTGATAGGGAAGCCTCCTAATAGAGGTGCCTGGGCTATAAATACAGATGTGTACAAGATCATGATAGGCATTGGGTGTCTGAGTCCTTGACTACAAGTCCCTTCATAGACGGCAGTGCACTGGCTGGGCACAATTTCTGACAGCAAATTAGCTTTCCCCAAAATGGTCTGTCATATAAAATCTTTTTTATTCACCTATAATCAGTCTTGAATAAACAGATATAGCTCTTTAGTCAGATGCTGATCTCAGAAAGAAAGAATATTGATTGCTTAGAGTTGAAATATTTCAGAAAAGAGAGTTAAATATAATATTCACACTTAACAGTAACATCAAGAATATAATGAGGGAAGTGGGTGTGGCTCAGTGGATAGGGCCCCCGTTTACCATATGGGAAGCCTGGGTTTGCGTCCCGAGGCCTCCTTGTGAGGGCACGCCAGCCTGAGCGGTGGGGTGGGCTGATGCAGCAACCTCACGGTGGGTGTGGCGCAATGGATAGAGCACCCATTTACCATATGAGAGGCCCCAGGTTCGCTTCCCGGTGCCTCCTTGTGAGGGCAGGCTGGCTCGTGCGGCACCGTGGGCTGATGCGGCAAGACCTCACAGCAAGGGGGAGATAAGCAGACACAGAGAAGACATGCAGCGAATGGACACAGCAGCACAAGCAGCAAGAGGGGGATAAATAAAATAAAATAAAAAAATCTTTAAAAAAAAAAAAATAATATAATGAATATGTGACCCCTTTGTTGAAACAATTTAACACTCTAAATTTAATCTATATTAGCGGGGAAACTTGGTAAATATTGTTAATTTAAAAAGAAGATTATATTTCAAAGCACATTAAGAATTAAATCCATATTACAAAAGTTTTCTTAATGTAAAAACCCCCAAATCCTAGAGTTTTACAGTGTTTTTCTCTTGTTTTCATGACTTTTTCTTTCACATTGCAGGTAACCACTCTCCCAACTGGAAGTGCAAGGCCATAACATGAGTGTTCTAATTTAAAAAATAAAGTCCAATCAAACTAATATTCAGAATATCTGATGCAGCCCCTGAGATGGTTCTCTCCGTGGTGCCCCTCTGAAGAGAGGATTATAATGTGCCAGATGTAATTGGTCAAGACTTTTCCTCTGACTTCTTTATCAAGGAATTCTGAACAAAAGTATAAATTTTGGCTTTAAGATCCAGCATATTGATACATGTTTAAATCTATTTTCTTTCTCCACAAGTACCTTAGCATCTCATATTGAAGCTGCTCCAATAGCCTTTGCATAGAATATGGATGTTGTGTAGCAAATTCATGGTCAACACAAAAGGGACCTGTGTCATCAGGTGAAAATGATCTTTGTCACTCCCAACACCAACAATTAAGATTTATTGGTTATTACAACATAATTGGTTCTTAGTTACCTGATACAATATCAGAGGTATTATGAAGCAGCTGTACCAATTTATCCACATAAACCAGTGATATTTAACGATTTCCTTTGCTTCAAATCCTCACCACCAGTTAGGGCTTCCAGATTATTTTTTTCAAATTTACTGAAATTTTTCCAGTTCTTTGTTCTGTAACCAGCTACTACCCTATTCATTTATTCATTTACTTTTCCATAGATTTAATATTCTTACTCTAAACCTTTGTATAAATTATATCATGCAATGTTCAATTTTGTTGTTGTTGTTGACACTCTTTTTCAAACTGGGAATGTTTTTGAAATTCATGTATATTTTTTAGTGTACTAGTAGTTTCTTCATTTTAAATTGTGAGTGATATTATGTTTTATAAACATCTCATAGTCTGCTTATCAATTTTCCTTTGACAGACACCTGCGACATATCCATGGTTTAGACTTCAGTAACGGATATCATATTGGGCACTGGCTCCACCTGTGGATTAATATTGCCACTTTCCCTGACAATCAAGCAAGTAGAGTACCACTGTCTTTCTCTCTTAGCCCCCTCAGGAAAGGGGGGCAATATTTTTAGTTTACCCTAGGGGCTCAGGAGAGGAAAAAATGGAATCAGGATTCTTTTGACTGATTAGCCCTATTCACAAGTTCTATACCTGGGAAAGTGATGGGAGCAGAATGAAAGATGGGATTTTAGGGTGCAGCTATATTAACCAGGTACCAGAGCAATAATAAGAAAAAAGAGAACATCAGCTAAGTAAAAGAAGATAATAATAAAGACCAAAGAAACAATGATAAAGAAAACAGGAAAAAATAAAAATGTTTCAAAAGCAGAAAAGTTTTCTTAGAGAAAATGGTAATAATAACTCCTACTTAGTTTTATCAGTAATAAAAGAGAATTCTAATTACAAATATGAATAAGGTTTATTACTGTCAATCAGAATACAACTACTCAGAATTTGGTGCTTGTCCAACATTGGACGGTCTAAGATATTAAGATATTGATGGTTTCCAGTCATTGAAGAAGGTGATGTAAGATTCTACAGGCTTTTGTTACCTCACAGAATCTTTGAACACCAAACAAATCTGGAAGAACCATCTTCTTCAGAGTCCTAGAAAACAGTTAAAGGTATAAAGTAACTGGGTGAGCATGGAATCAAGAAAATACACCTTAAAAATACTAAGGGGAGTGGATAAAACACAGTGGTTTGAGCACTTGCTTGCCATATATGAGGTCTGGGGTTCGGTCCCCGTATCTCAAAAATAATAGTAGGAGAAGCTCCTGATGGTTTTACTGGCCCCTACACTACTCCTCCTTACTGTGTTTTGAAGTCAGCCATCGCTCTTATTATCAATCACTGGCACTAGTCTGGATGGAACAGAGAAACCCTTACACGAATATTGATTTAATTGTATGGTGGTGACAATCTATAGGTAGCAACCTGAAGAGCTGAAACAGGACACACACCTCTGGCTCACCCAGAACATTCCCTGTAGGAAGAAGCAGCTTGCACACTGGTAAAGCATGGTAAGAAATGGCCTGGAGCAAAGGATTACCCACTTCAAAACATAAAATAGAGCACCCAGGAGGGCTGTGTCTGTTCCATCAGGTATTCAGATTCAATCAGGCATTCAGATTCCTGAGGCCATCAGCTTATGCCAACGATGAGATACAGACTCAGAAAAGACAGCGAAGAACCCATGTTTTTGTATAAGACTGATCTCTTTAGGAGGGCTAGATTCTAAAAGAGAACATATCAGAGATAACAAAATAAAATATGAAAATGTACAGTGTGCAACAATAAAGATAAAAATATGAAAGGGTGTTCCCTCCAAAAGAATATAAAGCATCAGAAACAAGAAAGAAGAAAAGACTTCACACATACTGTACAAACACTTTTAAAAATAGTCTTCAACATGCTTAACAACAAGCAGAAAAAACTACAGCATATCAGGAAATGGATTAATAAAAGGAGAAGGAACCAAAGAGAAATACTGGATTTGAAAACCACAATAGCAAAATAATAATAAAGCAAGAGAATGAAATAAAATTTTAGCTTCTAATAACATGGCATCCGATGAGACAGACTTTCAAAAATGAGGGAGAAATTAATATGACATTCTCATATTAAAACAAGCAAACTCAAAAATAAAAAAGCGGAGAGAGTTTGTCACCTCTAGTTTGTAGCTGCCCTACAAACAATGTTAAGTGAGTTCTTCAGATAGAAGTGAAAGGCCATTCAACAGTGGGTCACACTACATAAAAAAATTAAGATATCTGGTAAAGTTATCCTTTTTTGTAATTACAAACAGCAGTAATAATGTATTGTATTTTGGGCATGTAGCTCCACTTTTTACATTATACAAGTTCTAAAATTCAAGTGAATAAAAGAAATAACTCTGTGGTTTTGTATTTGCAACTAATGAAGATATTATATATAAGAATTACAAGAAAAAGAGGAGTAAAAGGACATTTTTGTGTATCGGAACTATGATTAACATATAATGATGATAATATTGGTTGATCGATTGTAACAAAGGTACCACACTCATGTAAAATATAAATGATAATGAAAACTCATTTGAATTTGTAGGCAGGTATATGGGAACTCTGTTCTTTCTGCATGATTTTTCTATAAACCATAACTTCTCTAATTAAAAATAAAGCTGATTCCTGGGACAAAAAATAACACTATATAATATAAAGGGGTCAATTAAAGAAAAAGACTACAGTTAAATTATGTGTTCACCTTCCAGAAGAGCCACAAAATATATGAAACAAATATTGACAGATTTGAAAGGAGAAATAGATGGTTATACAGTGATAGTAGAATTAAATATTCCATAGTTAATAATGTAGTGACCTTCTAGACAGAAAATCAGCAAGGAAATAGAGAAATGTATAATGTTAATAATATAGTAAAAACTGCAGGTGGGGGATATATAAGAATTCTTTCTTTTCTGCATGATTTTTCTGTAAACCTACAACTGCTCTACTAATAACATGAATATGATGAAACCAACTACTAATATTGTTGCTAATGGTAAAATTTGAATTTCAAGTAAAAAATAAATTTTAGAAAAACTTGTGCCCTACACATGAGCTTCAGAACTTACCAATACTTAAAGATCTATCTGAGAGGATTGTTGGTGATATTAATAAAAGTGGTTTATTTTGGAATTGTAAAATGAAATGTCATATTTGTAATATCTGAATCATTCTGTGAAAAAATATTTTCCCAATGAATATTACATGATGTTAAAAAATTATGGCAAAGAAACACATGAAAAAATGCTCAACATCACTAGTGATTACAGAAATACAAATCAAAACTATAATGATATATCATTTCACACCTATTAGTCTGACTGCTATTAAAACATTGGAAAAGTGTAAATGTTGGAGAGGAGGTGGAGACATAGGAATGCAGAATGGCACAGCCACTGTGGAGGACTGTTTGGCAGTTGCTAAGGAAGTTTAATATAGACTTGCCATAGGACCCAGTAATACCATTGCTGCATATATACCCAGAAGAACTGAGAATAGTGACATGAATAGAAATCTTCACAAAGATGTCATGGCAGTGTTATTCATAATAGCCAAAAGTTGGAAACGACCCAGGTGTCCATCAACTGCTGAATGGATAAACAAATTATGGAGTATACACACAATGGAATATTATGTAGCACTAAGAAGAAATGAAGTCGTGAAACATATGACAACATGGATGAATCTGGAGGGCATTATGTTGAGTGAAGCATCCAGACACAAAAAGTCCAATACTGTATGATTGCACTATTATAAACTAAATATATTATGTGAAATAATAAATATAATACATGAAATATATGAGTAGAATTGCATATATAAGACCATTTTTCTTTGAAGCTGAACAAATGTAATTTAAGACTACAAAATATTAATATCAGACAAAAAAACCCACAAAAACATTATAATAAGGGAAGGAAACCAGACAGAGAGAGTACATATTGTATGTTTCCATTTATATAAATTGAAAGTATAAATCAATTTATAAAGATGAAATGAGATTAGTGGTTTTGTAGGTCTGAGGAGAGAATGCTAAGGTGTGTGGAGTCTTTCTTTTTGGAGTAATGAAATTGTTCTAAAATATTTGAGATTATGAATGTATGACATTCTGATGATACTAAAATCCATTGATTATACACTTTTGTTTGAAAAATCAGAAACAGCAGCTATGTACAGTGGAGGATGTATACAGGTGAAGAATTTTCTTGTTTGTTTGTTTTTTGTTTATTGTTATTATCATTATTATTGTAATAATAAAAATGCTCTAATAATGATTGAAATGAATGCACAACTATGTGGTTATACCAAATACATTGATTGTACATTTCAGATGAAATGTATGTTTTATCAATACATATCAATAAAATTGATTTGCTTAAAAATATGAAATGATTTATTATTTTGAAAATTTAAATAATTGTATACATACATCAGTTTTAATTTCTAATATGATAATTTTCCACAGACACAAACAACAGAATTATACGTTATTTAGGAGTTTCAATCATTTCTAGAGTACAAAGCATTCCTGAAACAAAGAAACATGAGAACAGATGATTTATGAAAATTGTATTAAATTATGTTCTGCCATATTTCAAGGAACTTCAAGTAATATATTTTTTGCATGTATTCTTCCTACCATTTCCCTCTTCTGAGTGCTATACTTCATGAAAATATTATTTTGGATGTATTATATGTCTGGCCATCATTTTCCTTCATATTTATCTCCAGATTGCAAACCTGCCAAATTCTTCTATTTATTTTGTTTCACTCTGATTATCCTTGCCATATCAGGGCTTTTTTGCAACCTTTAAGAACCTGAGCAAGCCTTCAAATATTTGCTTTTTTGCCCCAAATACACATATAAATACTAAGAACATGGAATGATTATGAAAGTTGGTAAAGATCTGCTTGGGCTTTGTGAAGCCCTTTCTGAGGCTTCCAGGATCTGATTAAACCGAAGGTATCCTGTACTAAATCAAAGGTAATTTCTGCTTTCATAGATTTAATTTCTTATCTCTATTCACTACACACTTCCTACAAAGTTTCATATCTGTGGTGATAATTTGTAAGGTATATGGAGACTTCTATTTTTTAGCCTTCATTTCTAAGACTTTCCATAGTGCTTCTAGGCTCTCCCAAACTCTGATACTCTCCCTATTAACATCAATTAATAAGCATTTTCAGAATAAGGACACATGGTCTACTTTCCTAAAACCTTCTTGTGAGGGTAGCAGCTCAAACTCAGAGTACGTAACATTATTATTATATACCATGTCTGAAATCTCTTCTAAGAAATTTTGGTATGACTCTCACTATATGCCACAAACCCTTTTATTTGCTTTTTAAAATAATTCATACTAAAATGAATCCCAATTTAATTTAATAACTACTTGTCAATTTTTGCTTGTTTTTCTGGTTGTTGATCATTTAAACAGCATATGACATTCCCTCATGCAATAATGCTATTTTAAACCCTTAAAATATAATTTCATTGGAGCTGCATGATTTTATGCAAGTGTCATAAAATTAATAAATTATATTTATGATCTGAAAAAATTGGAAATGTATTGAATCACCAGGGACTATGAAATGATTGGAATACTTAAGATCAACAAAAACAAAATCTTTGCTAATAAGCACTATTATAACTTTAACGAAACTCAAGAGTACAGTGAAAAATTCCTCCTCAATCATGATTTGAAAGAAAATTGGCTCCTCTAGATGGTGAAATCACCAGTTCACCAGGGCCCCTGAGAGATATGAGCCACAAGTGTTCCTGCTAAATAATAACCATGTCTATAAAGAATCTAGAAGCACAATTGTACCAAAATCATTATGTGTAAAAGTGAATTTCTCAGAGAAGTGACACCATGAAATGTATTCAGGGAAGAATGAATCAAGATCACAGATTTTCTAAACCTTCTGCAATAGTGCAAAAGAAATATTCATATTACTGAAGATAAAAACGTTTCCTCATTTCTCAGGTATATCTGTATACTTTAATTCATGAGTTTCCTTAAAACAGTTAATGAAAAATGCAATGACATAGTTCTAATATGAGTAGGATTGTTAGCATACTCAATTATTTCTGTCCTATATTATAAATTGATATTCCTAGAGAATATGAAGGTTTCTATTTCTGGTTTATTGTAGGTGATTAGTTTTAAAAAATGGCACCTGATAACATGTAAGTGATATATTAGATGTATTCCAAATACTGAAATATAATGATACAGAAATCACCAAGAAATTGAACTACTTCAGACACTATGTGTTAAATTTATTACTTGAACTGGGTTGTAAAGGATAGCGAAGAAATTATAACAGTGCAAAGAAAGCAGTCCTACTAAGCAAAAGAGTCTTTCAAATATTTATGAATTTTTAGATATAGCCAGTGAAGTTTTTACTATTATCAATTACTTATACTTATTTAAAACTTATTAGGCACTATATATGCTCTATATAGATTTTTAATATCCTCTTATATTTCTTGTATTTAACAACTGATGAGGAATAGATATACCACTCATTTTTTCCACATTTAAAAATTGTGAAGTAAATATTATCTAAATATCCCGGAGGTAAAACAGAGCAGGGATAAACCATGGACTCTCTCTCTCCCTCTTATGCCCAAGGCTATCATGATGCACTCTGAAATAGAAGAGTATTTCTGAAATAAATGGTAAACTTAGCCTAGGGAAACTTTAGAATTTTACAGAACAAATGGGAAGAGGCAATCTGAAGAGACAGAGGATAGGAATGAGGTTTGTAAAGATCAATAAGCATGTGTGGCTTGATCAAGAAATTTAAAAGATAATCTGGAAATTTTTTTATATCCAAAAACTATCCTTCAGGAAAATAATCTCAAATTAATTAGTGAGTATTGTTTTTGCTATTTAGTAAAATCTCTGATAAAGAAGTTTATTTTCCTCATAAAATTTAGGAAAGCAGAAATAAGCATAATGAAATTATTATAATAAAATTATTTACATAAATATTTTTCAAAAATCCTACAAAGTCATAAGATTATAATCAATGCGAGTAAATCAACACCATTAAAATTATTACCCACATAATATGCTTGTCGAATTGTATACTACCTTAGTAATTACCAATAAATGAAATATAAAAACAAATATAAAATATATGAATGTAGATAATATAAATATATAAAAATTATATATTATATATGAAAATATATTTCTTACATTTTATGGTTATTTGCCTCCATTATTTTTTCCCAGTATAAAATTAAATAGTTCTCAATTGACATTCTTCAAGATAATTAATTTTAGAATTCAAAGTATAATTAAGACTGAAATATGATTTATTTATGATTAGGTTTGTTACAGTACAAGCTCAAGTAAAATAGTTGTGATTACCACAGTTATTCAGAATAAAGAGATTTCTGTAAAATTTGGAAAATCTTATAGGCAATCTGTCTGAACAGAAAGATAGTCCTTCCTCAAATATTAAAATTCATGACTGATGGAAGGAAGGATGCTTAGAGGTAGTTTTTGTGAGGTATTGAGTGAAGGTAAGAAGGTAAACGAGAGACACAATGTAAAAGTGGAATCAACTAGATCTCAAAAGAATTTATTTTCTGGGGTCATTGCTGAAAAGGATGACAGAAAGTACTCAAAGGAAGAAAAAAAGTGTGATAAGGCATAATCCATCTGGTGTCCTTTGGATTAAATACATTCCAAGAACCTCAGAATCATTAATTAACTGTATTACAAAAACCATTGTTTAATCAGCTGACCAAAGACTGAGAGATTTCAGCAATCATACTAGTCACCTGGTACATGAAGAGAATAGTTTTTCAGTGCTCAAACAAAAGGGCTGATGCAGAGTCTCTCCTATAGAATGTATCTGAAACTAAAATTTGTTAATGAATAAAATGGGAAAATAATTATTGGATGTCTTCTGGCAGAATTTGAAAAAATATTGTAAATATGGCTCATAACTTAAAGGTTTATGGGCCTTATTTTCATTTTAAATAATTTGATATCTTAAATTAGCTAATCCTATAAATGTTGAAATTAACATATAAGAGCAGAGTTGGAAAACAAAGTGAAAAGGAAATTTTGTGAATTCATTGATTTCAAAATACTAACTTTTCCATTTCCTCTAAGCTGAATTATTCAGGAGAAGCCATATATGGACACAACTGGTAGAATTTTATTTTTTATCGATGTAAATTATCTCCATTTTATTTTAGTATATTCTTTTATATTTTGAACACAGGAAAACGGCAACATATTATGAGAAATGGACAATCTCACTATTTTCACTGAATTCTTCCTCATGGATATTTCAACCTCACGAGGGCTCCAAATCCTTCAAGGTCTGCTGTTCTTAGTAATTTATATGGGAGCTATGTTTGGGAATCTTTTAACTGTTTCTGTCATTGCAACAGAACCAAAACTGCACTCTCCAATGTACTTCTTCTTAGGCAATTTGTCTTTCATTGATCTTTGCTGCATTTCAGTTACTATTCCCAAAATAATTGTGAATTCTCTGACAGGTAGCAAATTGATTTGTCTCCCAGCATGTGCTGCTCAGATTTACATGTCTATCTTGCTTTTATTCACAGAGTTGGCCTTACTTGTAGTGATGTCCTATGATCGCT
>JAQZBX010016791.1:10089-36251 GCA_029593785.1 Cabassous unicinctus | reverse complement strand
GATTGAACCCAGGATCTCACACATGCAAAGAAGGTGCTCAAGCACTGAGCTGCACCTGCTTCACTTGGAGCTTTTAAAACTGCATCTAAATAGAATCCAACAGCATATCAAAAGTCTTATACATCATGACCAAGTGGGATTCATTCCTGGTATGCAAGGCTGGTTCAACATAAGAAAATCAATCAATGTAATACACCACATTAACAAATTGAAGGAAAAAAACCACATGATCATCTCAATAGATGCAGAAAAGGCATTCAACAAAATCCAGCATCCTTTTTTGATAAAAACACTTCAAAAGATAGGAATAAAAGGAAAATTCCTCAATATGATAAAAGGCATATATGACAAACCCATAGCCAACATCATACTCAATGGGGAAAAGTTGAAAGCTTTCCCTCTAAGATCAGGAACAAGACAAGGATGCCCACTGTCACCATTGTTATTCAGCATTGTACTAAAAGTTCTAGCTAGGACAATTAAACAAGAAAAAAAAATTAAAGGCATCCAAATAGGAAAAGAGGAAGTAAAACTCTCACTGTTTGCGGATGACATGATCTGGTACTTAGAAAATCCTGAAGTATCCACGACAAAGCTACTTGAACTAATAAATGAGTTCAGCAAAGTGGCAGGATACAAGATCAACACGCAAAAATGAGTAATGTTTTTGTACACTAGTACTGAACAACCTGAGGAGGAAATCAGGGGAAAAATTCCATTTTCAATAGCAACAAAAAGACTCAAATACCTAGGAGTTAATTTAACCAAAGAAGTACAGGACCTATATGCAGAAAACTACAAAACAATGCTAAGAGAAATTTAAAAAGACCTAAACAAATGGAAAGACATTCCGTTTAGAAGAATAAATATCGTGAAGATGTCAATCTTACCCAAACTGATTTATAGATTCAATGCAATACCAATCAAAATCCCAACAGCTTACTTTACAGAATTAGAGAAGGCAATTACCAAATTCATCTGGAAGGGTAAGTGCACCCGAATAGCCATAAGCAGTCTGAAAAAGAAGAGCAACATGGGAGGAATTTCACTGCCTGACCTTGAAACATATTACAAAGCTACAGTAGTCAAAACAGCATGGTACTGGCATAAAGATAGACACATTGATCAGTGGAATAGAATTGAGAACCTAGAAATAAACCCTCACCTATACAATCAACTGGTTTTTGACAAACCTACCAAGCCCACACTGATGGGAAAAAACAATCTCTTCAACAAATGGTGTTGGGAGAACTGGATATCTATAACCAAAAGAATGAAAGAGGACTCCTATCTCACCCCCTGTGATGGTTAGGCTAACGTGTCAATGTGGCCAGGTAATTGTGTCCAGGTGTTAGGTCCAGCAAGCACTGGGCTAATTGTAATACAAGAGCATTATGGACTTCGATCACCAGTGAGTTTACTGCATGGATGGCTGATTACATCTGCATCAATCAGGGAGGTTGCATCAGCAATGGGTGATGCTTTTATCCAATCAGTTGAATGCCTTAAAAGGGGAAGTGATTTCAACATTCAGAGAGAATTTCCCAGCTCGTCTTTGGACAGCCAACTTCTCCCAGAAACTCATCAAGGACCTTTCATCGGACTTTCATCGGCGCCCCTGGCTTGCAGCCCGCCTGCGGAACCTGGACTTGTGCATCCCCACAGTTGCATGAGAGACTCTTATAAAATCTTATATTATTGACAGATATCTCCTTTTGATTCTGTTTCCTGAGAGAACCCTGGCTAATATACCCCCTATACAAGAATCAACTCAAAATGGATCAAAGATCTAAATACAAAAGCCAGGACCACAAAACTACTAGAGAAAATGTAGGGAAACATCTTCAAGATCTTGTAGTATGTGGTGGTTTCTTGGACCTTACAACCAAAGCACGTGCAGCAAAAGAAAAAATAGATAAATGGGACCTCCTCAAAATTAAACACTTTTGTACCTCACAGGATTTTGTCAAAAGGGTGAAAAGGCAGCCAACTCAATGGGAAAAAAATTTGGAAATCACATATCTGATAAGAGTTTAATATCCAGGATACATAAAGAGATGTTACAACTCAACAATAAAAAGACAAACGACCTAATTAAAAAATGGGCAAAAGACTTGAATAGACATTTCTCCAAAGAAGAAGTACAAATGGCAAAAAAAAACACATGAAGAAATGTTCAACATCATTCATGATTAGGGAAATGCTAATCAAAACTACAATGAGATATCATTTCACACCTATCAGAATGGCCGCTATTAAAAAGACAGAGAACTACAAGTGTTGGAGAGGATGTGGAGAGATAGGAACACTTCTTCACTGTTGGTGGGAATGCAGACTGGTACAGCCACTATGGAGGACTGTGTGGCAGTTCCTAAAGAAGTTGAATATAGACTTGACACATGACCTTGCAATACCGCTACTGTGTATATACCCAGAAGAACTGCAGGCAGTGACACGAACAGACATCTGCACACCGATGTTCATAGCAACATTATTCACCATTGCCAAAAGCTGGAAACAACCCAGGTGTCCATCAACAGAAGAAAGGATAAACAAACTGTGGTCTATTCACACGATGGAATATTATGCAGCTGTAAGAAGAAATGAAGTCATAAAGCATATGGCAACATGGATGAACCTGGAAGACATTTTGTTGAGTGAAGCAAGCCAGACACAAAGGGACAAATACTTATGATTGTGTTACTATGAACCAAATATATTGTGTAATATATTGTTTAATTCAAAAAATTTTTTATATGTATCCATTACATTTAATTGAGAAATGTATATATTCATCTGTGTTTACTTTTTAGTTTTTAATTGTTTATATTTTCAATTACTAAATGTACAAAATAAGGTAAAAAAAAAAACAAAGTAAAAAAGAAGCACACAATGAACAGAGACAGAAAGCAGAGAGCAAGCACAATTGAGGGCGGGGCAGGGGGAGAAATAAACAAATAAAATGAATCTTTAAAAAAAACAACAACAAAAAAAACAACTGCATCTATCACCTCTGGTTTTGAACTTCTCCCTTTCCCTCTTTTTTGCTCAAAGGATCAGTGATAAGCTACTTGTTTCTTTGAAGAAATGTACAGCCTCCTGATTCCAGACTGCCATCAATTGCTTGTGGTATTTCAGGACGTAGAGTATTGTTATTTGAAGTTGTTCAAAGAAGCATCCAGCACATGTCTAGGCAAGGCCTGCAGGTGGGCAGAGCTCAGCTCAACTGCTGGCTCCACCAGGCTAATAACAGGGTAATGTGGCTCTCATCTCATTACCAGCTTTAGAAACTAAGCCTGTACTTCTGGGGCCTTGCTGGAAACCACCAGCTCTTTCCCCAGCCAAGCAAGAGTGGTGCCCTTGGGGGCCATCTGCAGAGGCAATGTGGTCATCCGTGGGCATTAAAAGCAAGCCAACTGGTTTATGCCATCTTTTGCTGCAAGTGTTTACTGCTGACAGTGAAGCCAGAACCTAAAAGAGACTGCTGAGAGTCATCACCGTGGTCTTGATAATAGTCCCACAACTACATTATGACTAATTTAATTTAGCATCATAGACTTACAACTACACTATGGGGGTGCAGAGGGTCCATCAATCTCATTCAACAGGTGAGAAAACCAGGACATAGACCTACTAAGTGACCTGTCCAAGGGTACATTGATACCCTAATATTTTAAAATGGAAACCCAACGTCTACATTTCTGCAGAAAAGATTATTTAGATGAAAAAAAAATCAGATATTATTTCAATTACACTGTGCTTTTCTGGGAAGAGATCATTCTAATGCAATGAAAAAGGTCTTGATTCTTTACTGCTTTCTTTTTTGGAGGGAAAGAGCAAACTGATGCCATCCAATAAAATAAACTACTTGATATTTTGACAGTTCCTACTGTCATACTTTAGAGACTTTGCAAGTGTTACACATTTTCCCTAGTAAAATGTTGAATCTAAAAGTGTGTGTTATTGCTTATGATTTTTAAACTATATACATTTATTGTATAATATACTCATAGCAGACACCTTAGAAATATCCATGAAAGGAGAAAACAATTATCATCCTAAAGTAAAAACTCAGAAATAATAAGTGTTTGCATTGCTATATTTCTTTTCAGTCTCTTCTATGCCTACATATGTTTATTTAAACAGAATTAGGATTTTGTTGTATACAGTTTGGAGCCCTAATTTTCTTCATCCTATTTCCACAACATTAAAATTCAGATGCATTCTTTGTAATGACTGTATAATATTTTATCATTCTCTTCTTGAAATATTTTCTTCACTTGGCTGCTGGAACATTACTCTTGGTTCTGCTCCTTAGAATCTTCTAAGTTTCTATTGTGGGAACGTCTTTCTCTCTCAATCTTTAAATGTTGGAATGCCCCAGAACTCAGTCCAAAGGCCTCGGACATCCTCCCTTCTTTATCTGCATTTACTTCCCTGGTGATCACATCCAATATAATGGCCTCAAATATCATCCATACACTGCCAATTCTCAAATTCTATAAGCCTGAGCTTTTTCCTGAACAATAGACACGTGTACAGCTACCTATTTGACATCTCCACCTCCATGACTAATAGGCACATTATACTTAATATGTGTCAAGCTAAACTCCCAATGAACCTGCACTCCAAATTCCCCATCTTAGCAAATGACAACTCCATTCTTAAGCTGCTCAGGTTCCAAACCCTGTCTGGGGTCTTCTTTGGCTCCTTTCTATTATATCACATATCCAATCCCTCAGCAAATCCTTCCAGTTCTGCCTTGCAAGCATAACCAGAATTGGATAGACCTTACTTGACCCCACCTTGACTGCAACCACCCTGGCCCAAGCCACCTTCACCTCTTGGCCAGTTGATTTCGATGGTTATCTATCAGGTCTTCACTCTGAGTCCACTCTGGCCCTTTGACAGTTTCTACTCTGCATAGTAACCAGAAAATGCCATAGCTCTGCTCAGAATCCCCAAAAAGATTCCAATCTCGCTGCTAGTAAAAGCCACCATCTGCCACTGCAGCCCTCCTCCCGCTGCCCCTGGCCCCTTCTCCCACTTCTCTGCCTCTCTTTCACTCTGCTCAGCTTGATCTCCCCTTAGAGCTTTGCTTTGCTGTGTCCTCACCTGATGTGTTCTCCCCAGAGAGCCACCTGTCTTGTTCCCTCTTAGCTTCAGTCTTCTGTTCAAATACCAAATTACCTGTGAGGCTTTCCCTGACTAGTCTTTATAAAGATAATCTCTCGACCCAATTCTCCTTCTTCACACTCTTACCCACTTTTATTTTTCTCTGTATCATTTTTTCTATGTGGCATACATATAATTACGTATTTATTTGTTTAGTACCTGTATCCTCCATGTCTAGAGCAATACCTGATAGAGAGTAAATTCCCAATAAATATTCTTTAAATGAATAAATGATACACAAACACCATTTTCTAATCTTGTCTTGACTCCTTCCTAATTTAAATAATGGTGTGATGAAAGTTTGCATGCATAATTATTTGCCTCCATCTTGGATTGTTTCCTTAGGATAAATTCCTAGAGATGGACAGGACCCAATCTCCCAACCCTTATCCTAGTGCTGGTCTACACTGCATTGATAGGGAGACCCTATTCACCCAGATGCGGCTCATCTGGAGCTTGTGATCACTTGTAGGGAAGGTTGAGCTGGTTTCTCTTTGCTAATGGTTTTGCTAAGTAAACAAAGGGCTGAGTCAAAGTCTAGTGAGCAGGAACACCAAATCTTTGCTCTGAGTTTTCACCTTGGATCTGCCTATTCTGCACCTGTATCTGGGATGCCGCATGCTACCGATGAAAAAAATCACAAACCACAAAAATTGGTGCCACTAATTTATTTACACACTCCAACCTCAACTGGCTCCTCAACACTGCCTGGTAGTCTTTCTTTGTGTCCCTGGTCAGCGCTCTTTCCTATTATCTGCAGTGCCCAATTCAAACTTTTTTTCACCCTCTTCACATTTTGTCCTATTGTCTCTCCTATCATCTAAGTAAATCTCACCTCCTTTTTCACAGAGAAAATGGAAGCCACGGAACAGGCACTTCCTCAACTTCTGCCAGTACACCTGCAAACTTACCTCGGTCCACATTCATCATTTTTTCCTCCCCTCCTGTCTTGAGGTAGCAGGTTTTTCTTCTCCTAACATGGGTAGTTCCTTCCTCCTAGGGACGGATCCCTTGCCTGCCTTCTCAAGAAATTCATGCCTTCTTCACTTATGCCTCCTTTTCTGGTGTCTTTGAACCAGACACCAGAAGCATCTAAACATAATCAAATATTTCCCATTACAAAGTGTCCTTTCTTGATCTCTGGTCACCCTCCACTGACCACCTTATCTTAATCCTCTCTTTACAGCCAAATTGCTTGAAAGAGTTGTTTACTTTCTACCCCTCCCTCCCTCCCATCCACATTTCAACTCAGTGCAGTCTGACTTCTAACCTAGCCAAGAATATTAGTTAGGGTTTGCCAGAGAAACAGAACCAGCAGGATATATATGTATGTAAATATTATGAGATTTGTTTTAGGAATTGGTTCACATAAGGATTGGCAAGTTTGAATTCCATAGGGCAGGCTTCAAGTTGGGAACACCGATGAGAGTTCCAATGAATTCCCAGAAGAAGCAGTCTGGGTGAAGTAAAGATAGAAATTCTTTCTTCTGACTGTTGAAATCATCAGTTCTCCCTTTAGGGCCTTCAACTAACTGTATGAGACTTTTCTCATGGCTGACGGCAATCTCTTCTGATGATTATAGATGTCATCAGCCATAGATACAATCAACTGATTAAGATTTAAATCCATGAAATACCCTCACAGAAACAATCAGGCCAGTTCTTGCTTGACTAAACAACTAGACACCATAACCTACACAAGTTGACACATGAAATTAACCATCACACCAAGTTAAACATAAAAAACACAAAACAGCCTCCTTTTTGCTGAAATCAACTCTTGGATTTAAAAAAAAAAAAAGGTGTTTTTGTTGTGGTAAAATATATAGAACACAAAATTTCCCATTTTAATTACCCTTCTGTGTAAATTTCAGTGTCATTTTTACTACTGTATCTTCTTGACACACTTTCTCTCCCTCTTAGTTTACAGGACAGCGTCTCTTCCAAGTAATCCCTTAATCCCTCTTACTTTTCTGCAGGGTCTGTTTGTCTCGGTCTCTGTCTCTCTCCCTCCCCTCTTTCCTCTCTCTCTGTCTTTCTATTTCTGTCTCCCTTTCTCTTTGGTAGTGGTGTTTTCAATAATTAGCTAGAGTTTAAGTTCCAAGTCTCAATATATATATTTTCTCTTTTTCTCTGTTCTCTTTAAAGGATGCCCCTCAAAAAAAAACAAAAACAAAAACAAAAACTCTATCCCTTAATTAATTATAATTCCCAAGGCTTTGTTCTTGGTTCTCTCCTCTTCTCATGCTACACAGTCCCATGACTTCAGGGACCTTCCATATGTCAATGATGTTCACCTCTGTATATCCTTACTTTTATTGAGTTGTAAGTACAATATATACATAATTGTATAAACATTCTTCCCATTTAAGTGTAGGTTTACATTTTATCCAAGTTATTTTTATAGAGACAGTTATATTCAGTGGCTAATGTTGGAAAATCTTATTTCACTGGTGCCCTATTATTAGACATTTAGATTGTTTCTGATTTGGGGCCATAATAAATGATGCCACAAATATCTTCAAACATGTTATTTTTCTTTCATGTTCCTTTCTCTGTACAGTAAATTGCCAAAATCAAAGACTCTAAAGAGTCAAAGAATGTAAATATTTTATAGTGTTTGATATATACTTACCTTCTTTGAATTGCATAGGCTGAAGGAGATATCCATACGTTGCTAAGAACCTTCAAATCACATATCCATCTATTAGGAAAAGTGGACCCCAATTTTGTTGCCAGTGCTGTATCATTAATTAGTTTAAACTTACTTAGGGAGTAGAGTTCTATTAACTGGCTACTGCCTGCTAGATCTGGGGCAGCTTTAGAAGCTGAAGGCAACTCTGAATGGGCTGGTATGAGGGAACCAATCACCTTTGGGAGGTTGGGAGAAACTATGCCCATTGATGGCCTCCAAACTGCCCAGTGCTAAATGACCCAATCAAATCCTCTATTTAAAAGAGTGTGTAAGTATGACATGATCAAAGAGAAGGCCAATTATTTAGTTTAAGGCTGCTGTTTTGTCTGGAGCAACAGTGAGCAAATGGTACTGGTTGTTTATGAAGATGACTGTACATTGCAGAGTTGGTAGGTTGAGGTCCCTGAGTGTCTACGCTGTTGATGGGTAATGCCCAGCTCATGGTTCTCTGAAATAAACTTTGATCTTTGTTAATACCTCGTGCACATATTCTCCTTGTAACTTTGAAGGACTTGACTAACAAAACTCATATGACATTGCTTTACAGAAAGACAATTCCACCAGCGGTTATGGCTGCATACAACCAAGTAACTAAAATTTACCAGTTCTGGGAGTTTCCATGAAAACCTTTTTTTGGGGGGTGGGGGGGCAGTCAACAATTATAAAATGGTAGCCCACTGCTAGTTTATTTGATTACTAGTTAGACAAACTCAGTGTTTAAAATGGTCATTACTCTTAAAGCCTTTGGATTCTTCCTATGCAGGATGAGCCCTGAAACCCAGCAGATATGCAACCAATTTCTACTCTCCAGTTCCTTGGGCTTGCCCTGGACAACTAACAATTCGATGATAGACCAGCCCCAACCCAAAAGCAAAGACTGTCTTCAACTGCAAACAAAACAATTCCATTCCTGTGCCCCATAATATCTACATCCCTTCTCAGCCTGAAACAGAGTGGACATCATCCCAAATCCCTCGAGATTGAGGAATGAACAAAAATAAGGGGGAGTGTAACCACTGACTAAGGCAGATTTATTGTTATTGTAGTTATTATCTTTTTAAAAAAGATTTATTTATTTATTTCCCCTCCCCCCTCATTGTTTGCACTCGCTGTCTATTCATTTTCTGCTTGTCTGCACTGGGAACCAAACCCAGGACCTCCAATGTGGGAGGGAGGCGCCCAATTGCTTGAGCCACATCTGCTCCTGCTTGTTGTGTCTCCTCATTGTGTCATCTCATTGCATCAGCTCGCTGTGCCAGCCCTTTGTGTCAACTAGCCGTCTTCCTCGTCTTCTTTAGGAGGCACTGGGAATCGAACCCAGGAAATTCCCATGTGGGAGGCAGGCGCCCAACTACTTGAGCCACATCTGCTCCCTGTAGTTATCTTGTGTTAGCTGAGTAACTCATAACATTGATATAAAAATAAAATTTTTAAATTAAAAAAGTTCCTTACTTATTTTAAACCAAGTTCACTAATAGAGAAACTGGCCTTTGGAAAATTGGTCTGGTGTTGAGTGTCAAATAATAGTTTTCACTTATTGGGAATTCATCTGATATTGAAGTCAAATTATTCAACAATGAAATCCCAGATGTACTGTAGGCTCAAAAGTCCTCTGACTTATAGAATTTGGGGACCCATGTCATCTTCTTGAACCTGTTGTTTCATTTCTTTTCTACCAGATGTAAGAGTTATGATCAACCTGAATGCTTTGATGTTCTTATGTAGTATTGACCCCAACTGCAGAATAGTCATCAGTTAAATAGATAAAACAAATTTTTTAGTCATTTTTAACAGAACATTGGTACCTGTGGTCTCAAGAATCTTAAGATGACCCCCAATGAGTCATGGCCTTGTATAATCCTCTCCCCCTGTGCTGGTAGAGACTATGAGTTGCTGCTAACCAAAGCAATATGGCAAAGGCCACTCCCTCGCGTATGTTCAGTTATATAAGACTCCATTGTCAGAGGCTGGAGAGACAGTTTTCTTTCTGGACTTGAAGAAGAAAGCTGTCATATTGCAAGAGGGCCTGTGAGAGGGCCACACGGTAAGGAATTGTGGGCAGCCTCTAGGAGCTGGAAGTGGACCCCTGGTTTAGAGCCAACAGGAAAGTGGGGACCTCAGTCCATCAGCTGCAAATAACTGAATTCTACTAACAAGCACGTGAGCTTGGAAGAGGGTCCTGAGCTCCAAGGAGAAACTCAGCCCGGCTGACACCTAGGTTATAGCCTTGTGAGACCCTGAGCAGAGTACCCAGTTAAGCCATGCCTGGACTCGTGGCTCATGGAAACTGTGAGATAATACATGGGCTTTGTTTTAAGTCATTAAGTTGGTGGAATTTATTATGCAGCAATAAAAAAATTAATATAGTTCCCTTATCAGGGTAGTGTGTAAGAGGTTGGATTTAAGTCCCAGCTCTACTGCTTACTAGCTATACAACCTTGGCAAATTACTTAACCTCTCCTAACTTGTTGCCTTAACTGTAAAATAGGAATAAAAATAGAACCTCTTTCAGGGTGATGAGGATTGAATAAAATAATGCATGTAAATCATTTAGCATGATCTCTGACTCCTAGTAAGTTCTCAATGAATGTTTTTCATTGTCAGTAGAGGTTGGGCATTTCTAGTTCCATAAGTCTAACCATCTTCATTTTAATTTTCTATTATTTTTTTCCCATGTATCTCATGTTTCAAAGAGTTTTGTCTATCTTATTAATTGAATTTAAGTAATAATTAATTTTCCATCTATTTTTAATTTAAAACTGCACAGAGTTTCTGATTTTGATATAATTGAGTAGAATAATTATAATTGATCTAATTTGGCTAAAAGCAAAGACATCTGGTGTAGCGTTAATATAATTTCCATTAGCTTTTGAACTATTAGGAATGAGTTGTTGAACCTTGTTGGAGCACCAGATTTGGAGTCACGATGTAAGTTGATTGATGGTAAATAGACATTGGGTGATTTTCTATAGTTAAGCAAGGTTATCATTATTTGGTTTTACATGTTATCGTATTTTCTGAGGCATTGCTGGATAGGTGAGAGTGGCTTAAAAGAAAATTATAAATTCAAGTGAACAAACAAATGCCAAGAGAGGAAAAGAAGAACATTGTATACAATATTAGAATTACTCAGGCACTTAAATGTTGGCAATCAACTTAAAAATGAATTTTAGGAATTGTCTGTAACATCAACATTTGTCTTATGGTAAAGTGGATAAATATACTCTATTGATGTTCTGCATTTATATCAGAATGTTTTTATTTTATGATTCATTTTGTGCATTGCACCAATATTTGAAGTATGTTGTTACTCTTTCATCAGTGGTTTATTTCCTCTTTGTTGCCTTAAAAGCAACATTTCATTGTATTTTGAGTATCAAGGCCTAATGTGCTCATTTTCTAGTTTCTACCAGAACACTTCAAATTGATTGCAGTTTTGTAAGGAAATTGTATTTATTTAAAAGAAGTTTCTTTTACACAAGCCTGGCTAAAATTATGACTGACAAGAAATAGCTATATTCAAAGGAACTTTTTTGTCTGGTCCAAAAGTACATTGAATTTTTTAAGTGCAGAAAATAAAATCATAGCTTAAGAAGTTCATCTGAAAAGTGAAATAAATAGGATTGACCAGTTAATATCATATATATGCCCTGAAAAGCACCACTTCTGCAACACAAAACACACACAACATACACTCACACAACACAAACACACAACAGGCACACAATACACACATCACCCACAATGCACATACACAAAACACACAAATGGCAACCTGTATAGAAGTCCCACAAGAGAGACCTATTGAACTTTGTTTAACCATGTATTCCTCAAATTAATCTCAGAATCCTTTCCCCCCCGGGTAACCCTGATTCCTGATGACTTAGGGCTTCATGGAACCCAAGTTTTGAATGGCTGCTCTCTGCGATTTTCCCCAAGGAGTAAAATACTATATACAATAAGTATGAGGTGCCCCCAACATTTATGGGTAGAAGATACATACCACCATTCAAAACAACCCCCAAATCAGAAACAGCACCTTCAAACTATGTAAAGAATACCAAGGGAAGCGGGAGTGGCTCAGTCGATAGAGCCCCCGTTTACCATATGGGAGGCCCCGGGTTCGCTTCCCAGGGCCTCCTTGTGAGGGCAGGCCGGCCCGCGCGGCGCGAGGGGCTGATGCAGCGGGACCTCACAGCAAGGGGGAGATAAGCAGACACGGAGAAGACACACAGCGAATGGACACAGCAAGCACAAGCAGCAAGGGGGGGATAAATAAATAAATAAATAAATGTTTAAAAAAAAAAAGAATACCAAGAATGGGGGCATGTCCTGAAAGTCTTGTTACTTCCTTCTGTGTCTTTCTTTGGGTGTTCTATAAAGAGAGAGGCAGGTTTAGGGACAGGTAGTCACTGCTTGACCATACTTACTCATGTAGGTAGACTGATCCTGCTGGGCAGTTAGATGGTCATCTTTCTGCAAAATGAGTTATATCCCAAGGATGGGAGCAGCGTCTCCTTCTCTATTTCTCTCAGTGTCCTTTGAAAGACAGCCCATGGAGCATTATAATTTCCACATTCTTGGACAGAGGGCCAAAGGCAACTCGTTATTAGCTATACCCTCTCCCTCTGTTTATTTAATGAATAATGAAAAAGGAATATATTTCAGCATTTCAAGAATGTAGAGGAGGGCATCTGGAGGGAGCTTACTCTGAAGATTAAAACTGTTTTATCTTCTTAGGGAAACTTTGACATTTGCTGTCAGGATGCCAGACCACAATTCTATGTAAGCTCTTCCTAATGTTTAATTTTGACAATTGCTCAGGCACTGGCAGCCTTCATTGCTGAAACGAGAATGAAAGACCTGCATGGTTGAATGCATTAATATTTTATATTTTGAATAAGAGCACGATTTTCTTCCGTGACTTCTACTCTATTAAGGAAATTGAATTTCTTAGCAATTCCTAGATAATACTCTTATTAGAAAATTATCTATTTATTAAGGTAAAAAGCAATGAAAGAGCTTGCTAAAATTATTTTTGATTCAGTATGCCCTTTGCATGCTATGCAGTCTATAAGCAGTAAGTAAATATATGATACCTTTGAATTTTTGAGGATTATTCTCACTCACTGAAAGTCCTATTTGATGGGCATTGTCAGCCTGAACATGTGCTAGAGACAACCTGTCCTTTTCGTTCCTAAACACACAGAACTAACCAGACTGGAAAGTTGCAAGTATCACCAAACTAGGCCAGTTTTATAGGACAACATCTACCCATAAATTAGTTTTCTGATAAAATGTAAAATTTCCTCTATTACGTATTGAGCTGACGTTTTCACCAGACTTTTCCTGCCTTTTTGTTGTAACATCTTGCAAGAAACACCAGAGTCACCCCTTCAAAATACACAGATGGTTTAGGAAGATACTTTACTGATAGGAAATTTCTGCCCTATCAGTATTTCAGAGATGGGGTTCCTTAGCTCTTTTGTGTGTTATAGAGACTTGGGTCTGGGGGCTGGGATTCAGAGGGCAGATGGAGCCTGTAACATGCCCCAGAGTCAAATCCTTGAGCTGCTACATAGAAGCAATCTGGGATCTCAAGGAAGACTTTTGGCAATAAGTCCTGGTTCCCAAACTTGGCTTTGGCCCTTTCCTCGACTTTAGGTTCTCGGCACCTCCCTGAAAGCCTTGTTACTGGCCCATAGACCCCAGCTGACTCTGCCTCTTGACCAACAGTCTAGGTTGCTTTGTGCATACCAGAGTCTGAGGCCCTTGACATTTTTCTCCCCAACTAAAATTACATGTGGCATACTCCTAACTTTGTAACAGCCTATTCAGAATTTAAACAGTGAGCTTGTCTGACTTCTAATGTCACACAAAGTTAATCAATTAGATTAGGAGCAAATAGCATTTTCCTATACTTACCCTGTTCTATAATGGTGCCATTTTATATAATCTTTGTGCATTTCTCTCATTGCTTTGCACAGATCCTGTACTGTAGGAAAGTGCCTATGAAACACCTAACTCCTGTGTCACTTGTGTAAATACAAGTATCATATGTAGATGATCTAGCGCAGAATGGTAGTAACACTGATTAATATACTGTTTATGTTTACTGAGTGCCAAGCACTGTTCTGCAGCTAAGTCCTTTAACCCTCAAACACCGTAAGTAAAGTCAGTGCTATTATTGTCCCCATTTTACAGATGAGTGCACACAATGGCACTGTAAATAGCAAGTTACCCCAGAGATTTTTCAACTGTACTTGTTGGGAGGCATTCTCTGTGCCACACAGATGCCCTAGGAAATTTTTTGCTTCTGTTCCCATCCACAGATGCACACAGCGTGGTGATCCCCTAAAGCCAACCTCCAAGGACGCTACTGTGGGGAGCAGCGCAGATGGCTCTTTGCTTCCTACCAGAGAGCAGAGTGGTTCAGTCAAATGCTTTTCTGGATGATTTGCTTTTCCAGGGTTGCCATGGCTTCCGTTCTAGTGACTGACTTGTTGATACTTCACCGCCCCTCCATGTGGCCCCTAGTTTATTGGGTTTCGGTGATCTGCCCCTTCTCCACTGAAGTCTTAGCAAATGTCACGGTGACTCATGTGCCACCAGAGAGCCTCCTCTTCACTTCCTCAGCTTCTTCTTGGTCTGAACTGTTCCCGAAGAGAGGGCTCTGGAGCGCTGAATTCTAGGGAGTTGAGTCTTTCCCACACAAAGTACACTTACTCCTCTTTCCTGACTTGTACATAGATTATTTTGGCTCTCTTTTCACTTACCTCATTCTTTATCCAGAGTCCAACACTGATTATTTCATTTAAAGATTGCTTCATTGAATTTATTAATATGTAGAGTTACAAGTTCTCAAAGCTTCGGGCTAAATTCTCTCTTAACCTTGAGAGGACAGACTTCTCTTGCTGTAATACACCAAAGAAATCTTCCTGAAGCTAATTGAGCCCATTCAGAGCTTCTCTCTCTGGAGAAAACCACTATCCCCATTTAACGTGTTCCCTCCTTTTGAGCTGAGGCATGTGTCTTCTCTGTGTGTCCTTACATACCAGGAGCCCATGGAGCCCAGCATACTATGAGCAGTGTTCTTCTGTCCCATTGGTTCTCTTGGTATAATCACTGCACGATAACTTTAGCAAAATCATCCTCTGAATAAGTCTGTTACAACCCAGTGCATTAATCCCTACTAGATCTGCAGGGGTTGAGTCCTGCAGAGCTGGGTGGGCAGACAGGGCTATCACTGTTGGAAAGAGGAGAGAGCAAGAAAGAACTGACAAACCAGGAGCTCACTGAGGCCCCGAGAACAGGGGCCACAATCAGAAAGAGAGGCAGTGGCTCCTGATAGCCACTGACATGGATAATGAGGAAATAAGAGCCAAGTTGGAACTGAGAGAGGAAGAGAGTGGGGAGCCAGGGACAGAGGTGGACTAGGGTTCAAGCCCAGGCTGAGAAAACACAGAATGACAAGGCTCAGAGGCATCTGCTTCCTCAGAGAGCAAAGGCTCTTCAGAAGTGACAGGTAGATGCCCTGTTCTCTACCTGGATTAAGGGGTCTACTTCTGCTGGAGCTGGGACATGGGAGCTGGTCTTATCCTGTGTGATATTCCTCATAACACATTGATGTTCTTTCCTATGGAAGGAATTTGGATTTTCCTGGATCACTTAATTAAAATGATCACAGAGTGAGTGAGGGGGGCCAGAGAAAAAGCAGCCTGCAGTTGAGGTACCCTCTCTCTGAAATATGTATTTTTAAATTTAGGCATTTGTTTGTCTCCAGTCATAACATTCTATTTAGGAATGGAAAGAGATCTGTTTTATGAGTCAGATTTTTTAGTTTAACCATCTCATTTGTTATTCCTCTCACACAGAGGAATGCAAAAAGAATTGTGTAAATGGAATAATTATATTTCCTATTCTTTGATGACACATTTACCAATACTCTTGTAATAGCATTAGAGCAAATTCTGTGAAAGCCCCCTGTTTGGGTGCAAAGGGGAGTAGTTGCTAGCATAACTTAATGAGTACATCTATCAATTATGCAAAAGGAACCCCACTGGTCCACAGATCAGAGAGAGACATATCTAGAGAAAAGTATTTCCAAGGCTTGTTTAAAGATATTACTCTAACTTAATCCATATATATGTATAATTATGAGTTCCCCACTTATTTTACAGGTACTTTGTCATTCTGTCCCCTCCAGAGAAGAATAATCTCTTTGATAGGATAATTCTCATTTACCTCCAGTGTGGCTAGGATTCCCATGCAGAATCCTACATAATCCACTTTCCTTCCCTCGATTTGTCTCTCAAAGTCTCATTCGTTTTCAGTTTCCCTGACATATCCTGCATGATCTCACCTCCCCCTCTCCCTCTTAGGCCCCCAGCTCCCTGGCTCTGGACCACACACTTTCCAGAACTTTCCTGGTGTGCCTCTATCCAAACAAAAGACACGTGTGGACTGGTGTGCATGTAAAGGTTTTTGCCTTTGTGCTTTCTCCCAGTGGGAAACACAGGAGGATGGGCCCATTTCAGTCTCCAGATCTTTCTTTTTATGAAAATAACGATCACCATGTCACTGACTTCCCTACAGGCACTCAGGGGCAGCCAGCCTGATGTGCTCGGCTTCCTTTGGCATTTATACACAAGTGATGCATAGGGGCTGACAGACTTGGTCAAGATAATTTTAAAAGTAGAATTTAAAAAATTTTAAGTAGGTACTATTTAATAATAGTATAGTTCATTTGTACAGCCTATTTCAACATGCAAAGCACTTTCACCAGCCTCATGCCATGCGCTGCTTGGGAAACATTGGCCCTTTCTTCATGATTACACAAGGACTAAAGCAAATGTCTTCCTTTGTTTCCACTGGAAAGTGTGACAGAAACCAAATATTTGCCATTGACTCTTCTGAATAAGCCATCCTATTTTCATGCTTTTCAGCACAGAATAAATCCTTCCCCTCACAAGCCCCTAGTGCTTCTAGTTTTATATCTAGCATTTAAGCTAAGTTATGATTCAGGGCCCTACACTTGTCAATTTCCTTTGTAAGAAGGTGTGTCCTGAAGAGTCTTCACAGCCGATTCTTTATTCTGGGCTTATGGAAAGCGCAGGTGGGCTGGCCCACAGGATGTTACTTCCTCTTGTTGTCTGCAACAGCTTATGTCTCCAGTGGTCCCCCGAGAGGACGGTTTGGCATTTGGAAAATATAAATAGACTTTGCAAAATGGAATGAACAATCAAATTTTTCTGAGCTAATAAATGAGAGAGAAAATAAACAACATTGAAATGGGAGCTGGATCCCTGAACTTGAAAGGAAGAATAACTGTTTTTTTTCATCTAAAATATTGAGATAGGCTTTGTGCCAATAGCCCCTCCGTGGGCTGTGCTGCTGGGAATATTGGCAAGCAAAGGGAGGGACAAAATGCAGCACTTCAACAAAAAAACTTTTTTATTGAAGTATAGCATACGTACGAAAAAGGATATGTATGTGTGTGTGAGTGTGTATTACATGTGTGTGCCTATATTTCTTAGTTCTGGTCAATGAAAAGGACTAGAAACAATGACCAAGCCAGTAGTAGTGAGCATGCCTACTGCCTAGATTATGGTCTTGAAATACCATTTCCCACCAAACGGTAGTTGGTAGGGTTTCTAGGTTTGGGATGGGAAATGTACAAGATGTGTCTGGAAAATCTTGTCATATCAGATAGTGACCACCACTAGTTCATGCCAAAAATACTCTAAGCCAACATGAAGAGGCTTCCACTGGCCAAAGAGGGGCAATTTAAGCTTCAAAAGGGTAATAAACTGTAGTTGATATTTTAAAAATCTGATCACTTTCAGAGGATTATGGGGAACCAATTCATATTTTGTGTGTGAAAATTGTGTGTAGATAAAGGGAAAGAATCAAATATTTATTCTGCTTTTCCTATATGAATGATACCACTGCATAACCAAATAGTAGATAAGGGAAAGTATATCTTTATACAAGTGTTCTAATGGGTGAATTAATAAACAGAGAAGACGTTTAGCACTAGAATTTCACCATTTTGCAACCCCCTTTGAATTAGTGGAACCAGGTGCTGAGTGTCAATAGCTGCTATCATCACAAAGAGAGAGACAACCAGATATAACATGAGTCCTGATGAAAGAACAAATCACCACTTAGCGTCTTGCCAAAGGGATCAAACCTGAGACTGATCAAGCCTCTGGATCCAGCTGCCCATTTGCAGTAAATAAAGAAGACAGAGGAGCATGCTGAACTGCACCACGAATGTGCAATCAGCAAAGTACAGATGGTGAGAAAGTCTCCAGGTCAAATTTCCCAATAAATTGTAAGAAAAAGAAAGGCATGGAGGGGGAACTTGTAGATTATAAGAAGTTCAAAAGACATGTCAAATTTTAAAATGGGTAAGACTACCTGTAGGGTTGAGGGATGCACACTTAAATGATAAAACTATAAAGAAACACAAGTATGTGATTACTTTAAAAGTCAGAGTATTAGTTACTTTAGTGAAGAGGAAGGAACACTGACCAAGAACTAGGGCCTGGGGTGGTGAGAGGGAGAGCTGGGCCTAAGGGGAGCCCAGTGGGCAGTACTTGAAATGGATAGTTCTAAGATTTCTGAAAGTGACTGAGCTGTGTGTGTGTGTGTGTGTGTGTGTGTGTGTGTGTGTGTGTGTGTGTCCCGCCAAGGGTGTTTAGCATGGCCTGCCCCTGTTAGGGTGGTTTAGGTGGCCTGTACCTGCAGATGGAGTGCACCTTAGAAAGGACTGGGTCTGAACCCAAGTTATATCATTTCGTAACCAAGTGACCTTGTTTCTTCTGAGACTTGGCTACATCATCTCTAAAATGAAGATCAAAATGTCTACTTTCTGTGGCTGTTTTGAAGATGAAATAAGATAATGCCCAGTCCAGTGTTTCCCAAACTTGGCTGTACTTCAGAATAGTCTATGGAGTATTTTAACAATGTATACACACCTGGGCCTTGCTTTTGGCAATTCTGATTTAGTAACTCTGGGATGGGTTTTCTGAGCATCTGTGGTTTTAAAAACCTTTACAGATGATCTTGAAGTTCAGGCTGAGTTGAGCCAACATTGGGTTGGAATATGTAAGAAAACAAAAATGGCAGCATTTTCATTAAACTCCTCCTCTACTGCTTCTACCTCACTTTCTTTTACTTCCTTTTTTCCCTTGTCATTAAGTATAGGCATATGTGGACTCAGTCATGAGGGGCTGGGGGAAGCAGAGGCATGGAAAACAAGTAAAGGCTGACAGTGTGCAAGCTGGTCTTTGGTTCCAGCAAATGGCTAGATGAAAGCTATGAGAAGAGAGGTCTTGGTGCTAGTCAGCTTTACACATCTACGATGGCAAATGTGAAAGTGTGGAAGGTGACACTGCCAGTACTTCATTTGCATGAAATGACTCTAACACATGCCTTTCCAGTTTTTCTATATCTTTAAAAATGACTTTCTGCTAGAGAACTTTAGACATCTCAAAGCATAACTGTTTTTAAATAAAGGTTTACTGAGTACCTACTGGATACAAGCCACTAGGCTAGGGACCCTGGGGATATGATTTCATTCATTTATTTATTCAGCAAATGTTTATTGAGCAGTGTTTGAGGTGTTAGAATGTACCAGTGAATAAAACAAATAGAAATCCTTACCCTCATGGAACTTACATTCTAGTGTGTGTGTGTGTGAGAGACAGGTAATATAAAGTAAACATAAGTACATCATAAAACATTAGGATTTGATGAAATGCTATAAAAATAGAGAACGGTAAGGGAGATAAGGGGTACTGGCTTGCAATTTTAAACGAACAAATGTTTGAAGAAGGTGCAGGAGTTTTGGTATGTGGCTATCTGGGGAAAGAGCATTCCAGGCAGGGGTGAAAGCCAGTGCAAAGTTCCTGAGGCAGACTGGGTGTGTCTGCAGAACAGCAAAGAGACCAGGGTGGCCTCAGTGAAGAGAGAGGTTGAGTAAAAAGGATGAGATAAGAGAGAAAATAGCTAGCCTGTATAGGCCTTCTAGGTTATTTCAGGCCTTAGGCTTTTAGGTTGAGTGGCTTAGAAAGAAAGCCATTGGAGAGTTATAGGAAGAGGAGGGAGATGATCTAAATTATAACAGGATCACTCTGGCTGCAGCATTGAGAGTCAACTGTAGGGAGTCAAGGGTGGAAAGGAAGAGGCTAGTGAGGAAGCTCCTGCAGGAATCCACGTGAGAGTCTTGGTGGCTTGAACTAAGATGGTGGCAATGGAGGTGGTGAGAAGTGGATGTATTTTGGAAGCAAATGGAACAGGATTTCCTGACAAACTGAAGTGGATATAAGAATAAGAGTGGAATTACTGATTCCATGGTCTTTGTTTGGTTTTGTTTCTTGGGTTCTTTTGGTTTTCTTTTGGTGCCTTCATGATGGGACAACTGTGGATGGGTCCAGTTTTGGGAGGACTATTAGAGTTCATCTTTGGTCATCTGAGATTGAGGTGCCCATTAGACCCTCCAAGGGGACATGTCCAAGAGGCATTGGACCAAAGGGTCTGGAGTTAGGAGAAGCCTCTGGCTAAAGTTGCACTTGTGGGTGCCATTAGTATATAGATGGCCTTTGAAGGCAGAGGAAGCATGAGATCACCCCAGAGTGAAGGTGGAGAACAGAAAACATTCAATGTCTGAGCTCTGGAACTGTCCAAGAGGTATGGGAGATGAGGAGGAACCAGCAAATGAGACTGGTGTGGAATGACCCCTGAGGTGAGAGGAAATCAAGAGAGTGTGGTGTCCTGGAAGCTGAGTGAAGCAAGTCTGGTGGAGAAAAGTATAAGAAAAACTGTGTCCAATGCTGCTGGTGAGTCGAGCTAGAGGAAGACCAAGGAGTGACCACTGGCTTTAGAAAGGGGGAGGCCATTTGTTACCGTGACAAGGGCAGCTTCTGAGGTGTGGAGGGGCTACAGCTAGCTTGGATGAAAAGGGGAAAGGAGAGGAATTGGAGACAGTGAGCACAGTTAATGCCTTTGAGAATCTTTTCAGCAAAGCAGAGCAGAGAAATGGGAAAAAGCTAGAGGGGGAACTGGAATCAAGAGAAGTGGTTGTTCTGGGGTTTGTTTGTTTGTTTGTTTGTTTTTAAATGAGAGCAATAATAGGAATTTTGTGGATCATGAGAGTAGTCCTGCAAGGAAAAGAGGGATTCGTGATTCCAGAGAGAGAGGAGAGTTGCTGGAGCAATGCCTTTGAGTAGGTGGAAGGTGTCGGTCCTGGAGCACAAGGTGGTAGTAGGTGGGCATGTGATCAGGCTGTGCACCGTGTGGGAAGGCAGCATGGCGGGTGCAGATGCTGACAGCGGGTAGTAGTGTAGGTCTGTGTAAGTTCTTTTTTGATGGCTTCCATTTTCTCAGTGAAATAGGAAGCAAGGTTATCACCTGAGAGTGAGTTTGGGAGAGAAGATATCAGAGGCATAAGTAGAAGGGATAAGGTATTACATGGTTGTCTGGGAGATTGGGGGAGCATATGGACCAGGGAAATATGCCACGGTTGCCTGGCAGCAGTAAGTACTCACTGACGTTCATTGTCATGAACTTAAAGTGGGACCAATCAGTGTAGTTGTGAGTTCTTCCAAGTGTCACTTTTTGCCAAGTGACAAAGCTAGAGTGCGGCAAGGGAATTGATATTAGATGCAAAGGAAGGAGTCATTTGATGATTGATGAGGTAATCTAAGCAGGCTAAAAGGGGAAGACATGATAAAGAGGGTGTGGGATAGTGAAAGGTGGTGGGGTCAATGGATTGGGGATTCCTAGTGGGTTGAGATTTTGTTGGAGCTGGGGTAGTAGATGGAGTGAGCTGTATTTGTTGGTTACCACCAAACATGGCTGGATGACATTTGTCATTCTTCCTTGCAGTTAGATATGCCCATATGACTAGTTCTGGGAAATGGAATGTGGATGGAAGTGAAGTGCCCATTTCTAGGTCGAGCCCATGAGAATCTTCTCGTGCAACCCTATTCCTCCCTCTTTTCTGTCTGCCAGCTGGATGCAGAGGCTCCAGCCCAGGACTGTAAGGACCTGGGCTGAGGCAACCCCTCAAGATGGAAGGAGCCTGGGTCCCTGAATCATCTGTGGAAGGCTGTCCACCCAACCCAGAGCGTGCTGTACAACGAGCAAGAAATAAGCTCATACAATGATTATTTTGTTAGATTTTGCTATCGTTTTAAAATTATTTCCCCTACCCTGACTAGATCAGAGACGTTGAAACTTTTGATCTGGGAGAGTATTGCATGGGAGCGGATGGCTGAGGTAAGATGTCAAAGAGTTTGTTGGAGGCGAAGAATTCAAGTAACAAAGAGGACAGGTTGTTGGCTGCACCACCCATATGTATGCAAAAACCATCAAGAATAGGGGGAGAAGTAATAGAGGAGAGGGTGGCAGTGAGCCAGGGGCTAAAATAATCAAACAAAGAACAGGGAGTAGATAGGAGCCAGCCTGAGAGGCAGTGAGGGATTTAAGGTGATGGCATGAAAGAAAAGGCTGAGGGTGTTTAGCGAGGAAGAAGGGTTACGGAGGGCACCCTCTACTCCATCTCCAAGCTCAGTGGTGGGAAGACTGAGGAGCGCAAAGTCCCTGCTGCATGAGAGGGCCACAGGGGGGCAGTGTCCTGGGGCAGGGGCCCAGTGGAAGGAGAGAGGAGGTGGACGGTGTGAGGGGTTTGGCTAACAAAGGATTGTGAATCGACACAGCACACTGGAGGCGTTTTGCGACCTGGGAAGGGTTAGTAGATGACAGAATTAGGATGTGCAAAGCCTGATGGGACATGGAGAATGGGAGAAGTGAGATGAACTGGGAACCTGGGCTTCTTGTGGCGACTGACAGACTAGGAGGAGTAAAAAGCTCAATGCGACGAGTCCTGGAGGACCCAAGAGTGGTCGTGAGACGGTGAGGGCCAGGGGCCGCGAGGGGTGGGTGTGTGGGACTCAATCTTGACTCTTGTCAGTGAAGGTAAAGAAGTCTGGAGAAAGATGGGGTGAGTCCTCACTCCACCACCCTACTCTGACCCATGTGGATGGAAGGAAGATGGCCTGGGGGAGGTAGGGTCTCCTATGTGTGGTTTAAGAAGCTAAAGAGAGGAAGAGAGAAAAGATGTGCCCATATAACTAGGCTTCAATGGGCAAATCAGAGCAGACTTCTCTTGAAATGTTGTTCTGGGTTCATTATAAAAAACAGAGTCAATGTGCTGTTAATTCTTACATGTGACTGGGCAACTGTACTTGCCCACCTGCCCAGGTGAGTCTTAGCTAATTCACGAAGCCCTGGTGCCTTCTCACAGAGTGGTCCATGGACCAGCCCCATAGTCCTCACCCGGACGCTTGTTAGAACTGCAGGATCTCAGCCCCACCCCAGACCTGCTGAGTCAGCAGCTGCATTGCAACCAGGTCCCCAGGGGATTCGTAGGCACATTAAAGTTTGAGAAGCCCTGTTAATGCATTCCTTGTTATTAGCAGGAACAAAACCCATGTCTCCAAGACGAAAACTGGCAGGTGTAAGAAGCCCCAGGAAAGATGACATGTTACGCATCCAACCCTAAAATAACAAGTTCAGTGAGTTTTTTCCCAGTCCTGGCAGTGTATTGGATTCATGTGAACTTCATTGCAAACTAAAACAAACAAAGTTCTAGCTTGAATGACTCGAAAAACATTTCATTGTATCTTTAGGGAGAAATAGATCACAACAGACAAAGATGATTATACAGAAAGAGGAAAAAAACAACTCTGAACTTTTAACCTGCACAAGTAGTCATTAAAGTCTTAGAATCACGATATTCCGGAGTGGAGAGCAGTGGTTTGACATGTTGGCTGCACATTTGAGTCATCTGGGGAGCTTTAAAAAAAAAAAAAATACTGACACTAAGCCCTAACTGAGATATTCTGATTTAAGTGTTCTGGGGTGAGAACCTGGCATCAGGTATTTTTCAAAAGTTCTCTGAATGATTGTAACATGCAGCAAGGATTAAGAGTCACTGGTTTAGAGGGAGATTATAAAACATCTAGTCAAACCCTCAACCTCACAGATGAGGCAATGAGACCCAGAGATGAGGTGATTTTTTACCAAGATCTTCAAGTGGAGGTGGCCGAATCAGGATTAGAATCAGGACATTTTTATTGTTCGGGGAGGTTCTCTCTAGGTCAGCACCGAGCAGTAGAATTATAATGCAAGACACATGTAACTTAAAATGTTATAGTAGCCACAATAAAGAGTAGAAACAAGAGAAATTAATTTTAATAATATATGTTATTTAACACAATATATCCTAAATATTATTTCAACATGTAATCAATATGAAATACTATTAATGAGATATTTTGCATTCTTTTTTCTTAGTAAGTCTCAGAAATCTAGTGTGTATCTGATACAACACACCTCAGTTTGGACCAGCCACATTTCAATAGCTCAATAGCCACACGTTGTTAGTAGCTACCGAACTGGACAACTTCAGGTGATAACAGTACTACCAGTCTACGAAAGACAGGTTTCCACCCTACAAGACAAAATGATTGCACATATAAAATAGAAGGATGGTTCAGAAGATAATGAGGTATAATTCTGTATGATTTCCTGTTTGCAAACAGCCTCTTAAAGACCATTGTTGAAGTTCAATGAGGAGGTAGGTTTTAGAAATTTTGCAAAATTCCTTCTAAAGAGGGAAATGTTATTTTGGATTTAAGTGATATAGGCAAAACCTTCTGTGATGCTATATTTAGGCATGCAAACAAATATTCTGCTGAGTTTCTTAATCGTCTATGATACTGGGAAGTACAGATCCTCTTCTGATTTTGATCTAGGAAAAGATAAGAATGTAATCATTGGCTAAATTTTCTTTTTCTCTCTTGGAACCAACAAGTATGAAGTGTCAGCATCTTTTGGGATTTTGGTGTCTGCAGGCTGAGTCAGTGCTGGAATGAGGGATGTGGGAGGATAGACTTCTGTGGCTTGGCATTCCTGGCCCAATCCTCTCTCCCTTCTTAGAAAAAATACATCAATCAATGGTTTTCGTCCAAACCAGCTGCTGACTATAATAAAGACCTTCCTTGGTATTAAAACTGGCTTGGAGTCCTAGGATCTGATTTTTACTATGTGTCTTTTCCTAAAGAAATTAGAGAACTCTCTTAGCCACTGGCATGTGTTAACTGTAACCAGGTCATATAGCTCTTCTGAGCCTGAGGTAAATAAGCAGAAAGTCTTAGTGACATGTGCTGCGAACCAGGTTAAACAAATTTTTCAGGATGGGACTGCAGAATAGTTTCCAAATGTTGGCAGTGAGGTGTAGAGGCACTCAGGAGGGGTTTTCTCTCTTTTCTCCCGCCCCCTTTCACCTCATCTTTACAACTGCCTATGCTCCTGTGAAGTCCCCTTGTCACTTTTCACCAGAAGTTTTTTGCTTCCCTGAAGCTACTTCCTTCCTGAAGTTGGCCATGGTTTAACAAAAGAAAATATTGAGGTAGACAACATTTATTTTTGGTCCGTCCAAGCTTCTCCATTTTAATTACCCACCCTCTCTTCTGAAGGCCCTGGGGTGTGTCTCTACTGTCAAAATATGTCTCGGCCAAGAGTTCTGAACTTATTCACACCAAGGAGTAACCTGTTTACCTCAAGGTACAAAGGACACAAGGAGTTCTCTCTACCCCAATGCATTGCAGTAAAAGAATAAAGAAGGGCAGAAAATTAGAACTAGTGGCACCTGAACTGAGGGAATAATGAGTCCATGATCCCTTGAGGGAGTAGCTATGAACCTGCAATTATGACAGTATGCCACCAGGGGGCACTTCAGTGCCTTGATTGCTTGGCCAAACAGTATCAGGCCTACAACAATCAGAGAATAAGGTAATTTTCATTCCTTTAAATTTTAAATAATGCTACCAAAATTAGGTTTAAGATGATTCATATGAGTAAGTTATTGCACATATCAAAGCCTAAGACAAATCTGATCCTGCCTCACTACTTTTCATTTGCATCATTCAGGATCAGCATGTTCATAGACCCAGGTGTGATGACATTTTTGTTCCTTCTGACTCATGCTGACTTCTTATATGGGAGCCACACTCCTTTATTTGGATGAGAGAGAACTTTAAAAAAAGGATTTTCATCATTCCAATAGTCCCACAGTATTCTGTGACTTCTCTTTCCCTTTTCCTCTACTACATGGAATGGAAGGGGCTGCTCTCTATGTTGAAATGTGGGGATTGTTTTGTAAATTTCACTATGAAGAATAGTTGCAGTCACATGTATTGCTTTTTTTTTTTTTTTTTTT